>CM030009.1:19118155-19261676 GCA_017639485.1 Pluvialis apricaria
GATAGCACTTTTGGAAACATACAGAACTTAAGTGCACTCTGGGACCATAAAAGATGCTAATCCAGTCCTTGTGAGATGGTATCTGTAGAAAAGGGAGTTGAATAAGCATGGTCTATGTGTCCAAATTAATTTGTACAGGATGTTACTCTGGTGCATGAAGATTCGCTCGTGTGAGCAGAATCTCAGCTTTCATTGATTTCTAAGTGTACTTTTAGGTCCCATGGCTTCAAAGAGCACCTCCCTAGAGAACCAATCCTAATTTATTGAATAGGCTGAATATGCAGGTGGTCTGAAACAGCAAGTCCTTGTTCTTTGCTGGCTGGCATGCCAGTCCTAAAACCTGGTGATGTTTCTTTGTTGTCCACACTTTGTCCTTTCCGTTCTGGTAGGAGTTAGTGTGAAAAGGGGAGGGGATCAGAGCAAGATGCTGAGGTTAGGGCAGGAATAGCCATATTTCTGGGTAGCTGGTATGTTCCTCAGGGGGTAACCACAAAAAACCTATTCTAAACAAATGCCTTCATTAATTCCTCTGTAAAGGTCATATTGCCCCTTTAATCTCTCCACAAATCTGTTGAAGGCAGTGGTGGTTCCAGTGTGGCATTTGCCACAGTTGAAACTTCTGCTCCAGACTGAAGTATGTGGTTAAATACGTTGCAGAGGCTGCCCTTTTCAGAGGGTCTGATACTGCCACCGATACATGCTGGGTGGAGAGAAGAAACTGGTGGAGAGAGTAGCCAAGGTCTTGGAGGTCCAGGAGAGTTGTATGTAGGTGCCGTCTGCTGAGGCTGTTCAGAGCTAGTGAAACGCCAGAGGGAGTTCAGCCTGCAACGCTGAGGCCAGGTACAGGAGCCAATGTCACTGTGTCACTCAGGAAAGGAAATGACTGATTAGACAAGATAATCTCCTCTAACTTTGAGGCCAAAGATTTCTTTTCTCCTGAAGATTTAAGATTAGGGCCTTAATTGCATCTGCTAACAAACAGCCTGAACGTCAAAAATAGGGCTTGCTGAGTGGGGCTCCAAGTGTCATCGCATTATGGCTGTTGAAGGATTAGATTAGAGTAGATTCTCCTGTACAAATCTTCCTCCCAGTCAGCTCGATGCTTTCAGTTGCTGGATGAGCATCTCCTAAGAATGCCTGCTCTTGTTCTCTCAGCATCACTCCATTTGTCAGTCCTTCCCTTGGTGATCACCTCTCACTTGCCAGGGTCAAATAAACAGTGCGCTTTAAAAAACAGCATTTAACGCTGTTTTGTATGATAGTGCTGTAATACCTTGGAGAGAGGAGGCTTAGGGGGTCTCACCTGATCCAGCTATTTTAACTGCAGCATTCTGCATTTCTGTACTCTAAAAGGTCCTAAAGCATGATTTCACAGGGAACAATTCCAGTTCAGTATGTGAAAAGAGGAAAGGCTGACGGAGCAGAAGGGAGGTGTTTGTGTGTGCAAGAAATCCTTGTTCATTAGAGGCCGGGGGGAAACAAAAATGAGCGACTGTGCAAGTTCAACTCTGATGCACGCCTTGAGGGAAGAACTCAAGTGCAGTCCTGTAATTTCCCTTTAAAAATATGAATACAGCTGCAAGCGATGAGAAGTCTTAAAACAGCTGCAGATACCTTCCCTTGCTTTCCAGGCCTTGCCAAAGGGGGCCTCTAGGAGTTGTCATAGTGTTTTATACTGGTACCTATCGCCTTTGTATCTGAGCCATCTTGTAGCAATTAGAGTGGGTTTTGTGGAGTGTGGAGTGTCGTCACCCCACACTTCTCTCGGAGCTCACATGGAGATCCTATATTCTTCATCTCCACTCGTCACTATGGTGCCAGTGCAGCAATGTCACCTGTGGTGGGTTGACCTTGGCCAGCTGCCATACACCCACTCAGCCACTCTCTTGCTCCCCCTCCTCAATGGGGCAGCGGGGGAGAAAATAAGATAGAAAAAAGCTCATGGGCAGAGATAAAGACAGGGAGATCACATACCAATTACCATCATGGGCAAAACAGACCCAACTTGGGGAAAGTGAATGTAATTTCTTGCCAGTTAATAGATTTGGATGGTGAGAAACAAAGGCAAAAGTGAAACAGCACCTTTCCCTTGCCCTTTGTCCCAGACTGAACTTCACCCCTTCGTTCCTGACACCTCTGCCTCCCCTGTCCCCCTCAATGGGGTGGTGCAGGGGTCTGGGGGCTGCAGTCAGTCCATAACAGCTCCTCTCTGATGCTCCTTCCTCCTCACACTCCTACCTCCCCCCCAGCATGTGTACTCTCCACGAGGCTGCAGTACTGCATCCAGCTCTGGAGTCCCCAACATAAGAAGGACATGGACCTGCTGGAGCGTGTCCAGAGGAGAGTCACGAGGATGATCCGAGGGCTGGAGCACCTCTCCTATGAGGAGAGGCTGAAGGAGTTGGGGCTGTTCAGCCTGGAGAAGAGAAGGCTCCGGGGAGATCTTATTGCGGCTTTCCAGTACCTATAGGGGGCCTACAGGAGAGCTGGGGAAGGACTTTTTACTAGGGCATGTAGTGATAGGACGAGGGGGAATGGCTTTAAGCTGGAAGAGGGCAGGTTTAGATTGAACATTAGGAAGAAGTTTTTCACTTTGAGGGTGGTGAGGCACTGGAACAGGTTGCCCGGAGAGGTTTTTGAAGCCCCGTCCCTGGAGATGTTCAAGGCCAGGCTGGACGTGGCCTTGGGCAACCTGGTCTAGTGGAAGGTGTCCCTGCCTGTGGCAGGGGGGTTGGAACTCGGTGATCTTCAAGGTCCCTTCCAACCTAAACCATTCTATGAACAGGTCCTTCACCGGCCATGGCCTTCTTCGGGAAATATCTACCTCCTCTGGTGTGGGGTCCTCCATGGGCTGAGTGTGGATAGCTGTTGGTCTCCTCTCTGGGGGCTGCAGGCCAACCCCTGCTCTGATGCCTGCGGCACCTCCTCCCCTCCTCCTCCTCTTCCTTCTCCTCTGACCTCGGTGCTTTTTTTTCTCGCTTTTTTTCCTCACAGCTCTCTGCCTTCATGGTGTTTCACCCTTCCTTAAGCACATTTCCCCCCCGGGGGCCACCACCACGGCTGAGGGGCCGGGCTGGGCCCTGCGGCGGGACTGGCCTCTCCTCAGAGCGGCCGCCCGTGGCCGCTCCACCCAGCTCTGCCTGTGCACTGCGCAGCTGGTTTTGGAGCTTCCAGCACTACCTATGAAGCTTGAGAAGGTATTTATAAATCAGCTCTTGATCGCCTGGCTGCAAAGGGCTGTGAAATCAAGCCAGTTGAAAATTAGGCAGAGGTTTGCAAGAGAAGTAAAGCTGCAGCTAATTGAACTGGCCTGTTTCCCAGCGGTGAGAGACGAGGTGTGCATGGTCAGGAACGCGTGAACTGACAGGCGGGACGGGCCGTAGGTCACCTCTCTTGTCCAGAGTCCCGTCTCTGGCAGTCCTGGGCCGGGCGTTTTAGAGCAAGGCGGGAGAGCCCTGCCCTAGGCAGAGACAATATTTCATCCTAATGGAGGGCATAAACCCAGCCCTGATCTCTGCTTCAGAGGGCTTGATGTGTGCTGATGGGAAATTTATGAATTAGACAAGAACTGAAGGTCCCCAAGGGACCTGGTTTCCAGTCACACCTCTGTTCAGATCCCTGGGAGCCCTCCTTGGAACTTCAGCTATTCAAGGAAACAAAGCAAATGAACCCAGCCCTGACCTGTCAAGGCTCTTTTACCTCGCTCTCAGTAGAGTCATCCAGAGTGCAGGCTCTCTTTAAATCAACTTTATATAAGCTCTTAATTACGAAGCTTAAAAAAAAATAATGAAGCAATGGCCAGATGTGAAACAGGGTAAGACGTTGACTCCTACTTGGAAAGAGGAGGTGTAGGGGGTTTTGCACTGAAATATATTTAACTATTTATGTGCCATGCAGGAGTCTGCAGGTTTTGCAGCTGTTGGTCAAGAGTCTTCTGGTATGCAAGATGTGCTGGAAAGGTTTTGTGATGAGCAGGCAAACTCCAGCAGCTTGGTGGTTCTTCCTTGTGCGCCTCGTACAGCTGTCCTTCAGGAGAGGTAAAGCACAATGCTTCAGTTGGGTGAAACAAGGACTAGGCTGCTAATGGACAGGCATTGATTTACTCCTTCAGCTCTACTGCTGAGATATGCAGCTGTTTGGGGCTTGCGTGCCCTGATCTGGCCATGAGCAGGAGAGTTTCCCTGTGGAGGCAGCAGGGTACCAGGGGAACCTCGTAGGGGTTCGGGGCTGTGCAACTGTGTGGTCTTGTGTCCTTCTGGACACTGGGGGTACGGGAAACAGAAATGCCTTCTCCATTGTTATCCAAGCAGTTGCAGAGCCTCTGAATATCTGTCTAGTAGGACACACTCATAACAACATACACTTTGATGCCACTATATCTTCTTTTGCAGCAAATGACTGCTTTGGCCAGAACTTCAGACTCCCTAGGAGTCCTATGGTGAAAAACTAATAGAGCAGGCTGAATGGGTCAAGGAAGGCTGGTTTATGTTTTTGTGAATAAAACGCGTGATCGTGTTGCGATATCATCTGGGAAAAGCTGTAGTATGGTTGCCATTGCAGGAGCTTTTTTGCCTAGCTACTGGTTTGCTCTATGAAATATTCAGAAATCGCAAAAATTCAAGAGTTTTAGTACATATAATTGCTTGCTCAAATTCAAACTGAAAGCAGCTGTAATTTAAGGTTAATTTTGTTTCTGTTTTTTTCCCGCTTCAATTACTTAGAAAGCAGAAATAATGCCATATGGCTTGGGCACCCACTTGCGCATGTACCACGAGCGCAGAAGCAGCAGTGTGGCGAATTGTTCCAAGAATAATTACTCAGCTGAATGTTGCTTCTGTGAGCTATTTGGAAAATATTTGCTAATAATCAGTTTCTGCATAAAAGTCAGTATTGGTTTGCGGATAGCAAAATGAGCTATATTTGTCAGCTAATTTATTCACAAACATTTCAACCAAAGCTTGTTTTTCTAAACAAAGAAAATATCTGTGTCAATAGATATGATTTTGCTTTAAAACTCAAGAGTTTTATCAGCCATTACCTGAACCAGCAGCTAAGTCAAAACTTTCGCAAAGCACCTTATCACTTTAAATATTCAGCAGTAGAACTAAATAGGTGTTGAGTGAAACAAAAGATTTTTAAAACAAAATGAGGAAATTATCAGTGGGGGTTCTGAAGTCTGGTTGCCTCACTTCCTTCAGTGGCAATCTAGGTAGCCTTTTCCTAGAGAAGTGGCACATGAGGACTTTCCACCTGTAAGTGCAAAGCCTAGATGAGAAATGGGAATTACTCTGTTACAGTGAGACAGTTGCAGTATCAGGCTGTGAGGACTCCTTGGATATTGGAGGAAGGAATAAGCACTGCGCTGCATGTGTGTTAGTTTTTTCCTGCAAGGTTTTCCAGAACCATGAGGCTGGCATTTTTGTGTTTATTATAAAAAAATAATCAAGAGCTAATTTAGTAAACTGAATTAACTTGGAGAGGAGGTTAAGCACCACTATGTGCCTGCCTGTTCTTACTTTTCATCCAGCATCTACTGCAGACGCCTCATCTGACCCAGCATACAGCCACTCTTGTGCCATGGAGGGAACTGCTGCATTATCCTCTGCCGTAGAGGTGCTCTACAGTCACCTTGCAGTGAAGAATGGCAATGCATGTGGTGGGTGCCTCAGGAGAAATTTACTTGAGCGGAATACAAATAGCTACATCCTATTTGATCAGATCACATGGATAATATTCCTATACTTAAGTACGAGTATACGTACAGGTGCAGATTTTACTGATTTCTCTCCCCACAAAAGAAGGCCCATTTTGTAGTCATGCACAAAATGTCTTACCAAACTGTTTGCTAGAACTTCTCCTAGAAGCATATTTCTTATGGAATTGCGTGTCCTGTGTCATGTTGCACTTAAGGACTCTCCTCCAACTATCTTTCCAGCCTGGGCCTGCTTAATTCGTGAGGTCTAATGAGATCATAGTCCAAGGTGAAAGCACTATGGGCAAGCTGCCCACACCGGTTAAATACATGCCAATCACAATGTATTCAAGTGTCCTGCAAAACTGTAACTACTGAATTAGAGGGCCAATAACTATATTTATCAGTAATGAAATGTGAGTCTCTGGGAAGGACAGATGTTTGAGTCTCACCACCTGTCACAGCACAGTGAAGATACATGCCTGACACCAGCAACTGCCTCCTTTTGCACTGCTCTGGTTTGGTGGCGTCGTTGGTTAGGCAGTGTTATTAGGACGGAAGAGCAGTGAACAGTAAAGGCTGTAAGTCAGTGCAGCTGCATAGCCAGCAGCCACGTGGTTATGGATGATGAGAATATCCCCTGGACAGTCCTGAAGATTAATCTAGAGGTGGTTTATGTCATTTGGTTCACATGCAAGGGACAGTTAGTGCCTTGGGATTTGTTTTGGTCATGATTAGTGCTGCATTGTCTTACAGTTGAAATGCCCTGCGTGCTATGACACATATGGAAACTGCATTATCTCTCCAGCAACTGATGCCACCTCCTGTCTTTTGCTGCCTTGAAGCAAGCAGTAGGTTGTAAATTCTTCTAGTGCGGCTTTGTGGAGCTGGTACTTTCTTTCCCTCCCTTTAAGCAAGAACACTGGCAAGCTGCCTGCCCTCCCACGAGAGCCTCATCCTCCAGGTTTGTTTGCACACTGCTTGCCAAACGCCTAAAAAAAGGAACCAATCAGATTGCATTTGCTTAATGCATTAATGAATCTGCTTAGATGTCATCAAGCCTAATTTCTTAGCGAGCCGTGACAGTTTAATGCCTTGGGACTGAATTGCTGAGGAGAAGTTGCAGGGTGATGGATGTCCAGAGGAGTGCTGAAACCCGAGGACTTGACCATGCCATGTCCCCCAGCCCAGAGTTAACTCCCCTGGGTACTAATGGAAGCATGTAAACAAAAAACAAAAATTAAGGTAGGTCTCCCTTCTTGTCATTCTTGCAGCAAACATGTTATTTGCTTTGTGGTTAATGTCCTTTGCCAAAGGAACTTGAACTCCTTGGCTAGTTGCACAGGAGTAGATTTTATTATTAGCGTGTGAGCCATAGTTTCAAAAAAAAAAAATTTAAGGGATCATTTGGAATGCAGGACTATAATGGCCTTTGTTATTCCTAGTAAAATGTGTGTAAAACCTAGATTCAATGCATGCTAGCTCCTTCCCTGTCTCCTGTAGTGATGCACTGATGGCTCTGTAGCAGATATGCTTTATGCTTAAGGGCTGACACACAACATTGTGACACTTCTGAAAAAGCAGCCTGTAGCCAGTGGCACTCAGCCTCAAAGAAATGGTCTACACGTCTCTTCACACCAGGAAGGCCACTCAGATGTTGAAATGACAGCGGTTGACCTTCTGGCTAGAGTGAGGAGCGTGCCTGGATCCGTCCATGCAAGGATCCACCAGCACTTCTGGGGTGAGATGTTCAGTCCAAACAGACCGCGTTGGAGCTCAGAGGAACAAGTCTGTGGTTTTCCTTCATCACACGCAGTTAGGCTTGCCTTAAATGCCCAGCGTAACAGGCTTCAGGGCTCTGCAGCCAGCCTCTGTTTACTCCTTCGCTGGCTGAACCGGTGGCACATTTTGGTCTATCCCAGACAAGGCTCTGTTGCTGAATGCTGTGCCGATCTGGATCGCAGGAGCGTGTGCCAGTTTTGTGTGCACCGTGCCACTTTCACAGCTTCTCTGGGGCTCTCCTTAGGGCTTCTTTGGGGACCAGTGAGAGCCCAGTGGGCCATTCAGTTGCTTTATGAAAAAAATTGTCTGAGAACTTCCTCTTGGAAGCTGTGGCTTCTCTGGGAAATTCCTCAAACTTTATGCTTCGTACAAAAGCACTAGGCATATTAGCCAAAAAAAATAAAATATATATATATGTATATTTAGTAGAAACTTAACAAGGCAAGCATTTGACGTAAAAATGAGAGCTTTTTTTTTGTGTTTCAGATGTTTGCATGGCTTTGTCAAATGTTTCTGAACATCTCAACTACTGTTTAGCTGAAAATTGTTTTGGTCTTTTTTACTCATTCTGTGGAAAAAAAAAAGATCACCACCAAACTATGTGTTTGGAGAAAATTTTTGTTTTTATTGAAGAATATCTTTCTAGTGAAGGTTTTTATTGCATCTTTTAAAAAATGCACAGACAACAGGCTACATAAAGAAGCTTTATTCCATCTTTTCGTCTGTGTGCTGAAAGTTTTTCCCTGACATTTAAAATAAATTACAGGTTTGCTAGTAGCACTGATGGAAATGAGATAAGACCTAAACTGTCATGTCTTCTCATGGTTTCTTGTGGCTCCTACGGTTAAAAAAAAGCCCACAGAACAAGTCCAAAACAAAGAAAACTGCAGCAGCCAGAATCAATCAATCCTAGAGTTTATTATAACTTCACGGTCAATGTTTGCCCCACAGACCCAGAGCTCTTTGGCAGGTGTAGAGAGGAAAATGACCCTGCCTGAGTCTCTAGCAGAGCCTGTTGCAGTGTTAAGCTTGCCATTAGACCCAGATTTCAAGGACACTTCTTTGTTTGGGCACTAATCTTACTACTCCTAAGTACAAACAATGCAAACCTCCACTGTCTTTCAGTAACTGCTCAAAAATCATCAAATTCAGCCTTAAGAAATGCCCATGTTGATATGGAGCAGCACTTGATGCCCCACAGCAAAGCACAAAGCTATTCCTTGTGGGAAGCTCACCTTTAAGTCCTCTCATTTCTTGAGAGGCAGCATGTCTTGTAAAAAACCTCGCTAAAGTCTCAGAAGACATTGTTAATCAGATGATGGAGTTTTATGTTTGAGAAAGATGGTGAAGTCCTGGCTTTGTTTTAAGATAATGGTAAAACAGCTGACATAATCGCACTCACTCACATGAGGAATTGAATGACACAGCATGAGTAAGGTGTACGGAAAGAGATTTGTTTCCTTAACAGCTGAAGCTATCACAGTGGTATCCAAAGTATCTCAGGACTGAGCAATGGGAAACCAGCGACCGTCAAGGCTGAAAACTTGTGTTTCCAATTCTGTGCCTCAGTTTCCCATTCTGCAAAGAAGGGATCACCCTACTTGGCTAGTTTACCAAAATGCTTTCTTATCTGTGGCTGAATGCCTAGAGTTTCTTCCAGGAAATGCATGGTGGAGGAAAAGTGCATGCAGCTGAACTTCCCTCGTTCCTGAGGAAAACACTGCAGAAAGGATCTCCAGCCTGAGCAAGCTTGCAGTGTAGCCGGGCAAGACCATCAACAAGATGCAGGGAAAAACATCCTGTTGCAGCCCGAGTGCAGAGAGAATATAAGAAGGTATATACACACTGCAAAACGCAGCACCCCATTAAACTGCTGACCCTTGTTCTTGGTGAGGCTGTGTGGGATCTACCTTGCAGGGCCTTGAGGAGCAGCTGGCTTGAGATCCACAAACTGGTTAGCTGTCACCTCTCCCCAGCCACTAGTTCCACGTGACGTTTTTCTCCCTGCCCCCAAATTCTCCTTTTCTTGGCACTCACACGGTCTCTTCTAGGTGTACTGATGTTTCAATTACCTGCCTGCCTCCAGGTACAGTCACGAGGCCTAATTTTGCATGGAGGCTTGAATTGCTTTGAGCTCTGCCAACATAGGATTTATGGCATTTTCAATAGCACTCGTCGTCTGCCCTCTCTTCATGAGCAAACTCTGCTTCGTACAAAAGGCTTCAGCACACAGCTGCCAGCTTGATGAAAAAAGAGCTGTCTGCTACATGAGCTGTTCCACAGTGCTGCCATCACCTTGGATCAAGGGCAGGGGGCAATGCTGTTCCATCCTCAGTTCTCCCACCGATGCGCCGTGCCGCAGGAATTCCCCCATACTTCATTTCTGCATCTAGTGGTAAACGATAGCTTTGGCTATTTTTCATTTGTATTATCGTCTGCTGTGGGCTAGTGACTGGAAATCATTTTCTGCCAAGACTGACATGGATAATGCGATTCAGAAGAGGAGGCAGTTTTCTCAAAATGTCCCAGGCTGGGCATGGCGGGCTGCTTGATTTCAGCGGGTCAGACTCGGTTCCCTCTATTCCTACTATTTATTTTTGCCCCCAGCAGTTTCAGTGAAGGGAAAAGGAGGGCAGAATTGCACCCTATGCAATTATATTTCAAGAGCAGCTATATAAACTAAACAAAAAAATATAGAAAACCAAAACCTCACTCACCCTCTTTCACACAAGTTAAATTCAAGGTAGCCCATACAAAACTTTTTTTCCAGTGTAGGCACAGAGTTTTGTTTAAAATATTTTGTTAAAAATATTTGTTGATGGTAACTTCCTTCTGTCAATGGTAACTTCCTTCTCCAAGTGATAGAAGAAGCCAACAAGGAGAGGTGCCATGCTGGACCTTATTCTCATGAACGAGGAGGGGTTGGTGGGGAATGGATGCTCAAGGGCAGCCTTGGCTACAGTGACCATGAGATGGTGAGTTCAAGATCCTTAGGGCAGCGAGGAGGGGTGCACAGTAAGCTTGCTAACTTGGACTCCAGGAGAGCAGATTTTGGTCTCTTTAGAGATCTGCTTGGCAGATTACCATGGGATAAAGCCCCAGAGGGAAGAGGAGCCCAAGAAAGCAGGTTGATATTCAAGGACCACCTCCTCCAAGCTCAGGAGTGATGCATTCCAACAAAGGGGACGTCAGAACGAAAATGCCAGGGAGGCCTGAATGGATGAACAAGCAGCTCCTGGGGCAATCTCAAACAGAAAAAGGAAGCCTACAGAGGATGGAAGCAAGGACAGGCAACCTGGGAGGAATACAGAGTAATTGTCTGAGCCACCAGGGATTCGGTTAGGAAGGATAAAGCTTAGATAGAGTTAAATCTGGCCAGGGACATCAAGGGCAACAAGAAAATCTTCTACAGGTATGTTGGTGACAAAAAGACGACTAGGGAAAATGTGGGCCCTCTCCAGAAGGAAACAAAAGACCCGGTCACCGGGGACATGGGCAAGACTGAGGTACTCAATGACTTTTTGCCTTGGTCTTCACTGGCAAGGGCTCTAGCCACACCACCCAAGTTGCAGAAGGCAAAGGTAGGGACTGGGAGAGTGAGGAACTGCCTACTCTAGGACAAGACCAGGTTCAAGATGATCTAAGACACCTGAGGGTGCACAAGTCTGTGGGACCTGATGAGATACATCTGCGGGTCCTGAGGGAACTGGCAGATGAAGTTGCCAAGTCTCTATCCATCATATTTGCGAAATCGCGTCAGTCCAGTGAAGTTCCTGCCAACTGGAAAATGGGAAACATAACCCCCATTTTAAAAAAGGGAAAAAAGGAAGACCTGAGAAATTCTTTACTGTCAGGGTGGTGAGACACTGGCCCAGGGAAGTTGTGGCTGCCCCATCCCCGGAGGCGTTCAAGGCCAGGTTGCATGGGGCTTTGAGTAACCTGGTCTAGTAGAAGGTGTCCCTGTGCATGGCAGAGGGGTTGGCACTAGGTGATCTTTAAGGTCCCTTCTAACCTAAACCATTCTATGATTCTAAGTAGTGAAAGTGAAAAGGGAAATATATCCATCTACCACTGCAGTCTTCTCCATGAATTTATTGTGGTGTGTAAACACTTGTATTTTGTAGGGTTTTTTAAGAAAAATCCACCAGCTTGTGCCTATTTTTCCTTTCCGTAGTGCTCAGGCAGCTAATTTCTGGAGCCAGGAGAGGATTTGAATGGAAAGCCATTAACAAGGGAAATGGGGGTCCTTCTTCATCGTGTCTCATCTGCGTGTTATTTTGTCATGACATCCTCTGGTACTTGACAGTAAGGAAGAAGCTGTTACATTGCTGTCTGAGACAGGCTGTTACCTGCCTGTGAATCTGGTATCCTCCAGCTCGCCGTATACGCTTTGCCAAGCTGTTATCAGGGATTGATGGAAGCTGAAAGTGTTTTTCAGGACCTCTTCAAAGTTGATGGCAGGTAAAACGAGTTCCATGCCTAATTTCTCTTGTCTCTATCTCCCGTTCAAGTCTCCATCACCTTCATTACCTGGACGTTCAATAGCCTGAACAAATCTTTTCATCTGCTATCACTTTTCTTTTTCCGCCCAAATGATCACACTTTTCTCTCTTTCAGAAATGAATGAAACAAGAACTTTTCCACCTGTTTGTAAGACTTAGAGTAAAGAAACAGCTCTGCTTCTCTGTGTCACTTTTCCCACAGTGCATTCAGGGCTAAACATGCCTCCCTTGCACCTTCATCCTTCATCTCCACAGTAGTCTGTCTCTGTTACCATGAACGTACCTGTTGTTTTACAGGTTTTGAGGTGGTGTGTTCTTCTGCTTGTAATCTTTGTGAGCCCTTCAAGATTGGAAATGCAGTCCTGGCAGCCTCAGCCCTGCACCTCAAACTGTTGCTGACAGATTTTCTGCTTGGTAAATGAATGGTATTGGAGGGGAAAAGGGGGCTCCTGGGACAAGTACAACTAATCTTCCTGCAGGAGCAGTGGGGATTTTAAAGTCTGAGGACTGAACTCTGCATCACTAGGGACTCAATTCATTATTCTTGTGTGGGCTTTAACGTGGTGGTGGTGTAGGAAAGTGTTTTCTTTTTTGTGCGGCTTTGATGTTGCGCAGCTGCCTCACTGTGTATGGTAGCTTGCTGAAGCCCTTAAACGCAAGTCATGGGGGCTGTAACCCCTGCAGTTGCACTTCAAGGCAGCAGAGCGGGTATAGCAGGGCTGCAGTTAGCACCGTGTGTTGCTCTGTGGTGGTGGTCCATGGTGCAGCACTGGTGGAGCTAATGGACTTTGCCCACCCCCTTAGAGGTGCACCAGCCCAGGTCTGCCTCCAACAGAGGTACCCATGTTGATGTTCAGGACACTGGGTGTTCAGTAGAAAGCATAGCAGCTGGGTTCAGTTTTCAGAATGATTTGGGCTAAATTCTGGTAAACCTGAGGAGAAGGCTTTGGCCTTTTTTAGTTATATCTAACCCTCAGGAATACGAGTGGCTTTCTGGCCCTGCTTCTGACATGTCTGTGTGAGAACCAGGGTCTTTTATTCTTTCTTCTTTTTTTTTTTCTTCCGCTCTCCTGTCTGTCTGCCCCCAGACTTTGTGTTTGTGGAGGGTGTCCTAGGGTGATGACTGTTTTGTGGTGGTTTTTTTTTGTTTTGGTTTTGTCTCCTGTCCCTCTGCTTTATAATAACAGTTCTATTATTGTAAAGCAGAATTGCACTAGACAGCAGGCACTAGCAGCTGGTTTCTCTGCATCCCTAGATGAGGTGCAGCTTTGTGTGGCTGCTGACTCTTCAGGTAGCCAGTGCAAACAGACAGTGAGGTGCTGCACTTGGCAGAGAGTTAAAGCCTGCAATTAGCCAATATGCAATTAACCAGATTAGCAACATGGGGAACCAAGTGGCCTTAGGTAGGACTACACAATCCTGAATGAATTAGGTAGCAAAGCACGATGCATGTACAGTGCCCTGGATTATCAGAGGGTGCTGGAGGGGCTTTGGGCAATCCTAAACTGGGCTGGTTTTCTGCTGCCTCATGGAGGTCTCTGTTCCACTTTGTGGGTCCCGTTTGGGGACGGGTGCTGTGATGTACTTGAGTATCTGGGAGACACCCTCCTTGTCCTCTAGGGCACGCTTGCAGCTTGGAGCTTATTTGTCTGCATCCCTTTGTACCACGAGTGTCCAAGAAGCATCCTGAAGTCCTTTTTTCAACCCTTACGGAAGATAAGATATTCTCTATGACTTCCCAGGCATACAGCAATTTCTACTCTACTGCTGTATCACACAAGCACTGGGAATGGGTTTTTGTCTCATCAAGGTCTGATCTGGAAATGTGTCTGCAGTAGGTGGTAGGTAGGTTTTCGCTGTGCAGAATTAGACTTACTCAGAATGGAGATAGTTTTATAATTTCATGAAAGAATGTGAGAGAAAAAATATCAAATATTCAAGTCTAAAACTTACTATTTCACAGAAATAGTTGAAACAAGCACGTTTTCACAGATCAGACTAGTTTTGTTGAATCACTGTGTTCTCCACTGGAAAAATTTGGCAAGCTGTGGTCAAGATACTCTATCCATAAGTCTGCAAACCCCTGATCCCCACATGTAAAGCTCTGATAATACTTAGCAGGCAGCTTTTGCTATAGTACCTCTGTAAATGAGAATAGTGCCCTTAAACCCTATGTGGTTGCAGACTTCTTTTTGAAACACCTCAGCGTTTTCTCCTCCAGCTGACCTAATACCAGTTGTTACCCTGCCACAGACAGTTGTTGCTAGATCAAGAGAAGCTGCGTTTTGCTGGTCTCGCTGCAGTTTATTTACTCTGAGGTCCAAAGTGAGGTTTGGAGCGCTTTTGCCTGCCTCAGTGTCCCAGTGTATTTTAATCCTGCTTGAGTCATCTCACAAAGAGGTGTTAAGTGCTGCTGGTGGCAATGTAAACTACTCTGGGCTCATCAGAGGGCACTCGTAATATAATTACGAGTCCAAAGTATTAAAGTCATAACTTCCCCTGACCTTAGTGTTTCTGAGTCTGTGTGTTTATGCTTTAAAGTGTAAAGTTGTCATTTCCTTTCCTGTTTTCTTTCGTGAGCTTTGTTCAGAAAACACATCTTCTTTAAGGAAACCGAAGCACTCTCTTTCTGAGATTTTTGTTTCAGGTATGGGCCTCAGCGCACAGCGGTGCAGAAGTCTTCCACTGCAACAGAGATTTCTGAAAACGTACATGCTGAAGCTCAGGTTTTTCTACCTTGCATGTTTTCGTATCTTAACAGCTCCTCTCTGCTTGCATTTCATGGCATTGAGGTGCATGCCCTGCACACTTCTCTTGTCACTCTTTGGATAATTTGATTTATTCTTCATGACAGCACTTGGTGGAGGAAGGGTTGTAGAAGGTGGTATCCCTCTCAAAGCCCTTGGGCCCCTGCTGATTATGGGACAGTGTCTAATGAATAACATCTAAAGACCAGGGAGGTCTTGATGTTTCCCAGGGCTGGGCAAAACAGAGGCAGGTGGAGAAAGGCAGATACAGCAGTATCTGTACTCTAACTGTTGTCTGTCCAGCTTTATTCTCTCTTTTCCTTTCACTGTGAATTCCGGATTCATAAAAATGAACTTTTTAAAAAGGTCTGTGTAAGCTCACCGGCTCCAGACCTGTCTCCTGGGCTCTAATTAACATTTACTCCGTGCGCTTGGGCTGTTTCCCTTACGGGCTCGGATGCCACGTGGTATCGATCACCCTTGCCCAATGCACAAATGAGGCTGCCATGGAGAAAGCCCAAGGGCTCCCAATCCGGCAGGTTCCTGCGAACAAAAAAGAAGCTGCGTGGGTGCCAGGAGGCTGCCGCGAAGGGCCACGCTGCTCAGCAAGCGTGCCATGTGAAAGAAATCGTGCTGAGAGGAAGAGCTGAGCAGGTTTCTGAACACAAGCATGTAAGGTGGCCTGATTTCCTTCGCTGCTGCGGGTGGGGGGAAAAGCCCTGCTCAGCCCTGTGTTCCTGCCTATGGTGCCCTGAGGCTTCAAAGCAGAGCGTGGAGGTTTAGCTAAATGAATCCAAGACGTGTTTGTTGAAATAGAGAGGCCATGCTTCATGCCTAGAGAAAGGGGATTTCAAGGCAATTTTTGTGAACTTCTGAGGGACGATTGGACTGCTCTTTGTCAGGAGGGGACTAGTGGAGGTGCTTGGGCTGCTATAGATGGATAAGAGTGAGGGTTCAAGCTGGTAGCAAGGTTTATTCCACGGCCGTCTCAAGGAACGGCATGATAGCTGTCACTAGGATGCATGTGAGCACATGGACACTCCCCCTCCCCCGTGTAACATAATGCATCATTACAGGATGTTCAGGTGACATAAGAGCACAGCCACACGGGTGATGCTGCTGGAGGTGAAGTGGGTCTGATACAAGTTAGGTTCAGGAGGGAAGGTACTCTGTTCCCCAGTTACGGCTTCAGCTTTTTTCTTCCTTTTAGAAAGGATGAAATAAAACTTTGGCTTACTGTTTTTAAGGCTAAGCATGTAGGCTTCCAAGTTTCTATTCAATTGAATCTGTCCCATAAGCTTCAGTATTGCTGAGCCAAAGGAAAAGAGAGTATAAGCAGGTGCTCGGGGAGGGAGACTGGGCATCAGATGCTCCTGGGTGGTCTTAGTCTGACCAGCTGACCATCTTTGCTCGACTTTTGTCACTTTTGGTAATTTAAGGAGGGTCACACTTTGCAGTGCTGCTAATGCTGTTTCCCTGTAGAAATGCTGATTTTGAGACCCTGAGCAGCTTAAATTTGTCACTAGAGCTGAGCTGGTAGCTCATTGCTGGCCCCTTAATTAAACGGAACAATGAAACGCTGTATTGGGGAAAGTCCTTTGTAGAGTTACTGCCACCACTATTTTACGGTAACGTCCCTAGCTGACAGCTGGACCAGCTCTGTTAGATGATGCACACATGTGTAGGAAGAGACAATTCGTACCTTAAGAGGTTTATTCCCTTAAACGAAAATACAAAGAAAGGAGAACAAGCAGCATTTCTGCTCTGCTTGCTTTGCAGACAGGAGCTGGAGCAGATTAAGTCTTGCCTGAAGCCTTCAACGTGGCTGAGGCAGAATTTTCCTTGTGTCTCCTAAGGTCTGAAGCAGTGCTGGAGTCTGAGGGCAGTCCTCTGCCTCTTGTTCGTAGCAAAAGGGAGAAGTCTTTTGGGAGGATTCTCGTGTTTCATGCAGGAGATGTCACATTTGGAGACCCATTTGCTGCAGTCAGCTCCTTTTCTGCCATTCTGCGATATATAGAGTTGTTATTTTCTCACGTACCTGACTACTCAGTCTTGGAGAAGCTGAGAATTGCGTGGTTTAAGGTGACTCATTGTAAGGCTGAATCCTTCACTCCTACAGTGCCAGTACCAACGGGGTGGCTCAGCAGTGACAGGAAGATGCTCACTTTTGGCTTTGCTGCTGCTTTTACCAAGTGAGGTGATAGTCACCTTCCCAAATTGCAACAGGGTGTGTGTGCTAGTTGTGCTGCCTTTGCTAGTTGGAGAAAGATTGCCTACTCCTGCAGATGGTTTTCTGTGGTTTGTTTTGTTTTTTGTTTTTTTCCTGTGGGAGCTGAATAATTGCATATTTTTACAGCTAAAGAGCTCCTTCCCGCTTACCTGTTGGCTTGCAGATTGGGTATAATGGCTCAGGACTCACTACTCAGTGTCTGAGTTCCTTTTCTTATAATACTCCTGTACGCTCTCCATCCAAATTATTGTAAAGACAGGCTGAGCTTGTTTTCCTCGTGGTTAACTGAAAACCTCATGTGAGCCCTTGCACCTCTGCACAAAATTTTTCTCTCCTTTTGTGTACACGGGTGTTTATAGACAGCCAGCATTGACTGGCACAGAGGGACAGGGAATGGGGGTTGTGGTCAGTTCACCACATGTTGGCTCTGCTGCCCCTTCCTCCTCAGGGGGAGAACTGCTCACACTCTTCCCCTGCTCCAGGCTGGGGTCCCTCCCACGGGGGACAGTTCTCCATGAACTTCTCCAACGGGAGTCCTTCCCACAGGCTGCAGTTCTTCACAAACTGCTCCAGCACAGGTCCCTTCTCCAGGGTGCAGTCCTTCAGGAATAGACTGCTCCAGCATGGGTCACCTGTGGGGTCTACAAGTCCTGCCAGCAAACCTGCTCCAGCATGGTCTTCTCTCTCCACAGGGCCACAGGTCCTGCCAGCAGCATGCTCCAGCATGGGCTTCCCATGGGGTCACAGCCTTCTTCAGGCATATCCACCTGCTCCAGCATGGGGTCCTCCACGGGCTGCAGGTGGACACCTACTCCGTCATTAACCTCCATGGGCTGCAGGGAGCCTGCCCCACTGTGGTCTGCACCACTGGCTGCAGGGGAATCTCTGCTCTGGTACCTGGAGCACCTCCTTCCCCGCCTTCTTCACTGACCTTGGTGTCTGCACGGTTGCTGCTCTCGCATGTTCTTGCTCCTCTCTTGTGACTGCTGCTGGTGTTACACAGGGTTTTTTCCCTTCTTAAGTATGTTATCACATCGGTGCTACCCTGTCGCTGATGGGCTCAGCCTTGGCCAGTGGTGGGTCCATCTTGGAGCCGGCTGCCATTCGCTCTATCGAACGCAGGGGAAGCTTTTAGCAGCTTCTCAGAGAAACCACCCTTGTAGCAGGCACACCACCACCACCACCACCACCTCCCCCCCAAACCTTGCCACGCAAACCCAATACACATGGACATGATGAAAATATTATTATTACATCTGAAAGTGCGTTTTGAGTGAGCATAAAAACAAAACACGCAGTAGCAAAACTATGGTTCTGCTCTGTGTTGAATATTGCACAATTATTCACAGCGCAGGGGAGAAGTATAAACTCTTTTTCATGGGGGTGGTGGAGAATTCCTGTTTGGTAGCATTTAGTGGAGATTGCAGTGGCTGTGGCCGTGTTGGAGAGGGACAGGCTGAAGGAATTGGTTCTCTTCATTTCCTAATCTTGCCTGAATGCGGTGCTTTCTGTAGGGCTGGTATGGATGTACACCAATCCAACCAAGAGGGGCTCCAAACTCACACTGCCTAGCTAAGCAATTTACCATGCAGACGTGTCATCAAATCCTGCAAGGAAGGGGGTGCAAACCTTCC
This sequence comes from Pluvialis apricaria, assembly GCA_017639485.1. Taxonomy (NCBI): domain Eukaryota; kingdom Metazoa; phylum Chordata; class Aves; order Charadriiformes; family Charadriidae; genus Pluvialis; species Pluvialis apricaria. The sequence goes on from CM030009.1 coordinate 19,136,743, forward strand.
CCTCCCTTTTATCAGTTTCCAGCATACGCATACTTTGCTGTTGCTTGCGCATTGTGCAAAGCTTTAGGGATAATTCTCACGCAGTGGTCGCAAGCTGGCAGGGAGGGACCAGGAGCACGTTGCAGTTCGGAGTGTGTCCCTGCCTGAAGGTCTGGGTGCTGCTGAGGTCCCTCGGGTGCTTGCGGCTGCAGCACCCAGGGAGCTGCCTGCCAGCCCTGCAGGCAAAAGATATTCCTTGCATCTCACACTCAAGATTTCTTCAGAGAAGGGGTTGCTATGCAGCCTTGTTTATTCCTGGTATGTGACACTGTTTGCCTGCTGAGCTCGTACACCTGGAAGGGGAAGCCTGCTGTCCTCCTGGAGAAGGGGTCCAGCTTGACAAATGGCCGTCTCTGCTTCCAGTGTTGGAAACGCAGGGTCTGGAGCAGAAGAAATCCTCGCTCCCTTGTGGGAGGCAACCCACAGCAGGGCTTTACAGCTCCTGGGGGGATTACAAGCTTAACAACGTGGAGCTAGATTTCTAAAGTGAAGGACGCGCGTGTTTGTGAAGGAGGTTGGTGGACAGCCCTGTCTCGTGCGCTGTTGCTTTCTCAGCAAGGTGGTGCTGCGGCGGGGGCTGGCAGGAGCCAGGCAGAGGGGTTGCTTTTCTTTGCTCTGGTGGAGGTTAATTAGTGCAAGCGCCTCTCCCAAAAGACAACAAAATCTGGGAGAAAGATTCGATGATTTTTCTTTTTATCTTTCTCTTCTTGAAAAGTTGTTTCGAAAAGCCTTAAAGCTACAGAAGGGAAGGTTCTGCTGGGTGACTCCAGTTGTGTGCCGGAGAGTTTGGGTGTCATTCAAAAGAGACACAGTTCTTCGAGGTGTGAGAGAAGAGCAAGACTTGGTGTGGCAGATGAAGGAGGGGAGAGGAGGACAGGTGGAAGCTGTGGAGCAGGCATAGTGGTTTGTTGATAGGGAACCTCTTCACAAGAAGAGCAACAGCCTGGCCTCTGCCATGCCACGGGAGGCAGAGTGAGAGCTCCCACCTTGGCTCAGATGCTGTCCTCGTGCTCCCAGGGCTCCCCTTGCTGCTGTGTGTGGGCAAATGAGCAAGTACCCGCTCAGCTCCTGCTCAAACTCCCCTTGCTCTGACTGGGGCAAAAAAGCAAAAACTGCACCTTTGGTCCCTCCTGGGCTCACATTGTTATTTTCCAGGTAGAAATAAGGAAGGTCGAACTCAAATGAACTTTCTGAATTGGCCCCTGCTGAGGTTTAGGTCAGTGCAACGTGGCTCCTGGGGGTGCCGGTTCATCCCCTGCAGGATGGTAATCAAGTCTGCTCTTGCCAGTGGTTTAAATTGCTGCATTTCATTAAGTTTAGTATTGGCACCTCACTCCAAAGGGTGTGGGGGACACGTGGAATCATTTTACTCCAAGCAAAGAGAGGAGAAGCAAACATTAGTGAGCTCACAGGCTCCCTGATACGTAAATGCCCAGTCCCAAAGCAGCATCACTCTGAGGAACAAGCTTGCCTCCAGGTTAGCTTCTGTTTTCAAAGGGTTTTACTAGTAAAAGTATGAATCTCTGAAAATTGGATCTGGGAAATATGTAGGAGGATGAGGAGGGAAGTTCCACAGTCTAATGCATTTTTAATTCTTTTTGGGGTACGGAGATGGCAGCCTGCCACAGCAGTAGAGGGAGGACAAACCGAACTCTCTGAAGGACTGAGATATAGGGACTTTGCTTGTTATCAGATGTGTTTGATGGTTACTTTCTCCCTCTGGTTCTCTCTCTCTCTCTCTCTGGAGAGAATGCCTTTGCTTTCCTTTTTTTTCATTCCCTTTCTTCCTGGTAATATCCGTACTCCCTCACCCCTAACAATTTAGCAAGCTGGGGCACTGCTGCAGAGACTGCTGCTGTAATGACAATGGTAACCGCTTGTATTTGTGTAAAATCTGTCACCCTGGGGCCTTTAAGAGCTTTGCAAAGCTTCCAAGCATCACTTGCATTTTGCAGTTGGAGATATTGAGCTGTAAGAAACTAAAGCTGATTTATTCAAAATCTGTGGCCTGCAGAGGTCATGTTTACATGCTCCTAACATTTTTCTGGCCTTAAGATTTATATTTCTATTTCTCTGCAGGCCAAGCAATGAATCTGCGGCAGAGGTAGCCCTGCTTCTGCAGTCTTCCACTTTTCATGCTGCTTTTCAGCTTTGTTCGCTTTTGGACGTTGGAAGTGGTGGCAGCTGGGAAACATGGTGTTTTCTGTCAGGTCAGTGAGCCATACCATTACAAGGTTTTGTCAGCCAGCTCTACTGTGTTGCGTGTTCATATCTGGCAGCCCCTTCTTGTCCCCCTCCCTGTAAGCGTTGCAGGTTGTTGCAGCGACAGCCTGTTATTCCTTTACCTCTTAGTGACCTCCAGCTCACCCAAGGTAGATGCTGCCAGCTGGTAGGTATTGGAGAGCAGGCGTTTGTCCACCTTGACTGCAGGTCCTGCATTGGGTCCTCTGGGCACCACAGTGTGGGGCTCTGAGCAGCAGGTCAGATGCCCGTGTTTTGCAGGCATCAGCCCGTGGACACTTGGGTACTCTAGGGATTTAAATGCCTGTGGAGTTAAGTGATATCTTGTAGGTTAGGTGAATGGAGACTTGAAATATTTCGGTGGCGCTTGATTAGTGGACTTAAGCCCTGAACAAGACAGAGGTGCTTAAATACTGTAAAGACCAGGGAATAAATTCTGAGCAGTGGGAACTGTTGTATTTCAGGGTTCATACAGCGCTAAGTACAGTACTGTGACTTTAGTGGAATAGATATAAGAGTAATAAAATGGACAATTAAACTGGTCTTGTTAGAGGGTGTGCTCCTGCTTTTGCACGTCAGCCCTGCTCCTCGTGCTCCCAATGCTTGTTACTCATAATGAAAAATTTCCATACAAAACTCAGATCCCATGTTGCACCTGAACAAAATTGCTTCAGATCATCGAGACTTTCCCTGCCTGATGATTACAGAGGAACAGGACTGAGCCCTTAGGATGCTCACTTGCGGTTATCTTGGATTTATGCAGGTGCTTGTGGAAAACTGCTGTAGTCAGAGTGCTTGGAGTTGGTTTGTGTCTTTGTGAAAGATGCGTGGAACAGTATGCAGGGCCCTACCAGGAGAAGACTACTGGCCAGGGAATGTATTTTAGTAGCCCTCTGGGATGGCTTCACACAGGAGTGTGGGCTGGGAGACCCCCTCTCCCTGAGGCAGTTAAGAGGAAGGCATCGGGGGAGACGAGCCCGATATTTCTAAGGAAAAGCCTTTTACAAGAAACTGGCATGAGCTGACAAACAGCCGGCCTAACACTTCAAGACACAGGCCACTGGTTTAACTTAACTTGAGGCTATATTAGTTCAAGGTGCTGATTGTGACTGCTTCTGTACCCAAGCCTTGAGTGTTGGGCATCTAGAGCCTTTCCTGGAGTCCTTCATGGCAGAAATTCTATGTGCCATGAAGCCCTGATCTCAAAAGAGAAGCAGCAGCTGGTTGTTGTGTGCTTTTTCCAGCACTAGCGCCCACAGCATTGCTGCTGTCAGCTAATTTGTGTTCATACAGCATTAGCGCCTGGCGGCCCCTCAGGGTGAGGACCTCTCTGCATGAGGTGCTCTACAACCCCCTGCGTGGGCTCAGGATCTTGCAGTTTTAGGGTCTTCTTCAAAGTACCTCGATAAGGAGGGGAAACCTTTGAATGCTTTCGGTTGAGGCTGGGTTATGCTCAAGGCAAAGGTGTGTCAGTGTACTTGGCTCCTTCACGTCTCATTGTGTTCGGTAGTCACAGGAGCCCACAGAGCAATTGATCAACCACCTTTGGGGAACGACCGCCCTTGGCCACAGCTCCAACAGAGACCGTTGCAGTGCTTAGTGGGAACAAACTTGTGTACAGTACTCAAATAACCGTGGTGTCCAGCACAACACCTCACTAGAGCTGGAATGAGGGATTGTTCAAGTAGTTTCTGAAGGCGCTAATGAGGTTTGGCATTCAGATCAGCTTATTCCTAACTCTTGATTTGCTGCCCTGGGTAAGCTGCTGCTCGCAGTAACTCTTGTTTCATGGTTGAGCAGCCCTGCTCTGCTAAGAAGCAGCCATTGCAGGGGCTTTTGATAGGGGCATTGAACTTTTAAGATCTTCTAAATGAAATCTGAGGGCAGAATTTGTAAAAAGAGCATTGTTTGGGTGATGCCTTTAATGTTACATCTTTTGTCTGTGCTCCTTGCCATACATAGTAAATATTTGAAGCAGTAAGTTTGCTGTTTCAGAAATTTCTCAAAACAGTAAGTTCAACAGTAAGAGAAAACAGGTTTTGGATGTGTAATCATGCTTGGATCATTGTGTGAAAAGATACAGGAGCAGTTCCTGTGAGCTGTGTGTCTATCCTAAGCGGCTTTGACACCAAGAACTTAGAAAAGTGTGGGGAGATGCAATTAGCAGCACAGGGATCTGCCTCATGATTATCCCCCAGGCCTGGGGAAACTGTGCAGGTCCACTGGGCGATGGCTTTTTACTCTCGGTAAAAACTTCATGCTGCAAAAGCATTATGGCCCTGTAAGCTGAAATTCACTGGCCAAAAAAAGCCCAAACAACTGTCATCACTCCAATTTCATCTTATCCTCACAACAAGCCTCTGGCTGGTGAGAGACTGGGTTCAACCTCCATAGCAGCTCCAGTCCTGGTGGGCTCTGTAGAATTGTTGGCATCAGCATGTTTCATATAACGCTACTGTACGTTTGCTGTGCTGGGAAGCCACCAAAGAAACAGCTTGTTAGTTGGGAAAGAAAGTAATGGTAGCATGAAATAATCTCTGTTTTCATCTACTGGGTGCTAATGATCCAAAGAAGCTGAAAATCCCAGAGGATGCATTTCCTTTTGATTAACCCAGCAGAAGGATGACAAGGAGTACAGTTACTGTCTGCTGAAACATCACCAGGGCTTGGAACCGTTCAAAAGCAGCTGTGTTCCTTTTTTTTTCCCCCCTCTTCAGAAAGCCATTTTCTAACACTTTTTTCACTCTGCCACTGCCACTGTTCTCCTCTGTACAGACAATGGCACCAGCTTGTTTTCCATGCTGCTATCGGCAGTGGCAGAAGACGAATCCTGCACACCCAGTGCTTCCCCTAGGCTGCAGGCAAATTGCTTTGCCATTATCATTCCGGTTACAGTGGTTTCGGTGCAAGGGAGAAAGGGATGGCCCTACACAGCTGTACGTTTGGGGTTTTGCATATCACGTAGCTGGCCTGAATTAGGAATTCTGCCCTGAATTTAGGCAGTTAAGCCTTTGGGGACCATGGAGGTACCACAAATAATGCCCTTCCTAATTACGCTTTATAGCATGCTAGCATTTAGGTATGCCAGCCTGGCAGAGGAGCAAAACTGAGGCATGGAGAGCCTGGCTTTGTGTTACAGGGTAAGTCAGTGTCGGAGGCAGCCTTCTATCTTAGCTACAGGATACTCTCAGTCCTGGTACTTACTGCTTTCTCTTGGGCATTTTTAATACCTTAAGCAATGAGGCATGCTCAGCTTCGTTTAGGAGGTGATCTTAACCAGCAACAATTGCCACTGTCGTATTTCTTAGATAATCATCCTATGCAATGAGACCAAAGAAAATATACCTTAATCACTGCTTTATGTCCTAGTCCCACTCACAATGGTACCTCTGTTCCTTGTTTTCAAGTACACAGTCCAAATAGACCTATATTTGTATTTTTTAAGGCTATTTAGTGCTTGCCTTTCATTGAAAATAAAGGGAATTAGGCTCTAAAAACCTTCTAAGCACCTTCGTTCCTTGACCTTAAGCTGTCTCTGTGAATTTATCTAGACTACCAAAAAGGGTGAAAGGCAGAAGTGGGTTAACGGTCTCAGCTAACGCCAGCCTTTCTGAAATCACTTGCTTTATTCCAGATGAATGCTTCGACAGTTTTTGAGCAGAGTTAAACCTCTTGGGCAGGGGGTGGATCAGTACAGGGCCTTGCTGCAATATGAACAATTTCTATTGAAATTTGCTTGAAGATTTTTATCTGATTGTAAGTTTTCATTGATAGTAGGATACCTAAAGTCCTTGTACAGGCATTCTTTGTTGTTTGTTTTAAGCTTACAGAACACCTTACTAAGGACCTGCCTTTGCTTCTTCCATTGAGTGAAGAGGCATTTTTCCTTCTGTAATAATTTAACTGAACTGTGTCCACGATTGATCCTTCTGACTGCACTTAGCTACCATGTGATAGTTGTTCTGTTTGTAGAGCTTTAGAGGCACCTGTGAGTGGATTTTCAAAAGCAGTTCCCATTGGTGTCCTTCTATACTATAATGCAGGCAATTTAGCTCCAACAGCTGTTATTTCAACTGCTTTTCTCCTCCCTTTCCCAGCGGGTGGCAGATTTGGAAGTATTTGGCCTGTGGTTTGAGTTGTGGCTCAGACTTACTCATGGATGTGTTATAAAAGATTATCTACCCTTTCTACAGAAAAGATCTTGCGGACTGGTGGGAAGTGCTAGAGATAGGGGTCACACACCAGTCTCCAGTACTGTTAGCCCAGTGACCCCCTTAAATCCAGGTACATTTGTATTAAAAATGAGCAAACTATTCTACCCCCCATTTTTTCTGTTGTTCTTGGGGCAAGTCCAGTGACGTTACAGCTCTCTGTTATCAAAGGTGTGAACCAGTGCTCCTGCTGCAGTGGCAGCGCAGAGTTCAGGGGGAACAACTCCAATGCGCTGTGCTGTGCCCAGCAGCAGTGGGTGCAGTGAGACACTTGCCTCTGCTGCTGTGCCCATAGAACCATGGGGCAGGCGGTTGCTAGGGTGGAGTTCTCTTTTCCCCCTTACGGCAACAGCAGTATTCCTGCAGGGTTTGGACTTTCTGGCCACGATTTTGACAGAAGGTGGCGAATGCATAGCTTGGATATATTTTTATGATGTTCTAACACCGCCTGACTTGAGCAGTTTCCCACTCAGGAACCCTGGTAGGCAGGACAATGCCAGGAATCGGTAACTAAGGACCACGCCCCGGTTGCATTCTGCTCTGGGAGTGTTCCCAAATTCCAGTCCAGATATGCAGCTCTGTAAGGTGGAAGCATCGATTCGAGCTCGCGGTTTTGTGGCAGCATTTGGACCACTGAAGAAGAAGGTGAGGATGGAAAGGGGTTGAATATGCAATGTTGGCCTCGGCCAAATGAAAAAAAGAATAAATTCAGGGAGAACTGGTCCTTGGAGATCAGTCCTCATCTGCTGGCTCTGTGTCAGAGTAGGTGGCTGACAAGAGAGCTGCAAATGACCCTGCCCTTCTCAAGCAGTGCGCATGCCATCACATCTCTCTCTCATTAGTTCATTATGCTTTCTGCTTTATCAACAGTAGCCAAATCACTACTACTGCCAGCCAGGACAGGGACTGTGGCCCAAGTGGCCATAAATCGGGCATGGTAATGAGATGAGAGTTCTCTTTCTATCCTCACTATCAATGTGCGGCCTCACCATAGGTGAACTTCCAGTTCTTCCTCTGCTTGCCCATCAGGTCTGACCTTGAGGGTGGGATGACGCTGCAGAAAGACTGGCAAGGTCTTCCAGCATGCTGAGATGTCTTTACGCTTTCCAGAAACACCAGTAGCACCATGTGGGTCTTTACTTGTAGTCTTCACAGAAGCCAAGCCCTGAAATGGGAATCTTTTTTTCCCCCTCTTCAACCTCTCTCTCCAGGCTTGCTAGATCAATGCTATTCAGAAGAATTAAACTGATGCTAGTTTTACGAAAAAAATAAAAACAAACTGATATTATGAATGATTAAAAAAAAACCTTGAATGCCTCACTCACTAGATGTGTTGACTGTAAGGGTGTGAGGTCAGCTAACTCACTTCTTCCCTTTTACCTGATCTACAGCTTCTTTTCAGTCCATATTAACGACCCAGATGAAGAAGCAGCCGAGTTTAAGGGATGGAGTTGGGAAAACTCCATACCCAAGGGCCAGCTCTCCCCTGGATGACCGGGGCAGCAAGGCTAGTGTGCACAGCCTCAGCGCTGGGGATGAAGTTGATCTCTCCCGTGTTTTTCACCAAGCCTTGACCCTGGAGCCCCAAGAGAGGGAGGTGAGCAGCGCTGCCCTGGAAACCATTCAGATCAAGGAGAAGCTGAAGATGAGGAGGAGGAGGATGTCTGAGGGTCTGGTAGCCTCACAGAGAGGTAAGGCAGGAACGTGCTCGCTCTTCTGTGGGAAGGGTCTTTTCTCAGCCTAGAGATCTAGCGTACATTCCCAGTGAACAGTTCTCCCCTGCATGTGCCCCTCTCCAATAACCTTCCCTGCTCTCAGTCCCCTCTGTAGCCCTCCTGCAACTGTGGGGCAGGGAGAGGAGCAGGAGGGTGTGCATGCATGTGACCTTTTCTGGGTAAGCACAGGTCCATGGGCTCTCCGTTGTCTGACAGGAGCCCAGAGCACTAGGGTGTTCCTCTGGTGGCTCTGTGGAAGTGGGGAAGTGTTGTCCGCTGGCCTGCTTCAAGTGGCTGCCAGCATGAGCGTGCTTCCCTTTGCGGTTATTTAGAAGTCTGCAAGAAATCTGTCCAATGAAATACCTAGCTTCAGGTGCTTTACGTTTGCAGTGCTGCTTCTATAATGCTTTGTGTCTCCACTTTGCAGGCCTAACCGACTGCAGCGACCCTAAGGGGATTGCCTTGAAGCCAGTAGTTTGCCGGTCAGCTTCCCAGAGGCTTCTGGTAACCTCCAAGCCTGTGCCTCCCATCCAGAATGGCCTTCCTTCCCCAGAGCCCAGCCGGATGAGCAACGGAGAGCAGGAGCATGGGGAGAATGGCACAGGCTGTGGTGACAGCGATGGGGATAACAAGGAGCTGATGTCAGAGGGAAAAGGATATAAAGTAAGGAAACCAAGCCAAATCGCATGTGGTGGATCCTCAGTTTATTTCCTGTATGCAGAGTTCTGAGATCATCAAGGGGGAAGGCTGGATGCTTGAGCTGAGCACTGTGTTCTACTATTTCCAGGCTTCCCTGATGCCCTTGTATTGTGAGGATGGGAAGAAGTCACTGGGAGTGGCTTTGATTCCCCCTATCCCTAAGTCAGCAGGACCATCTGATGGGGCTCCTGGCAGCGCTGCAGTGCCTCTCCCAAGCTCTGAGCACCTGGTTTCCCAAGAGGCCCTGGAGATGAGGTAAGCCAAGGTGTCTGCTTCTCCAATATGCCATTTACATCACGCTTCTTGTCTCGTAAGGTTATTTTCCACAGTCAGCTCTCCAACATATTTATACAAACTTCTGTGGATTCACCGTTTTGCATATCTATGATGATCCCGCAAAATGTCAAAACCAACATCATACGTTCTAAGAGCAGGGGTGGTGGGGGGGAGGAGGAGGCAGGACTTCGGAAGACCCTAAAAGCACTCTGACACTGATTCACTCTGTAATCTTTGTGGTGCCATTTGGGAACAGTATTGCATGGATCTGAATACAGCATCTGGTTTTGTGTGTGATCTTTGGGTGCCAGTGTCTGTACCTGCAAGAATATGTTAGGGCAAATATTGGCTACTGTAGAGCTGCCTGCTGTAAATGCCAGTCGTAACTTCTCTGTGTCTGGGCCTTCACTGTGAAATGAGAGCCCAGATAAACCTCTGTTTATAGATGTCTAATCCTATAGATGTGTAATATTCACATGTGGTTTTAAGGTCAAAGGGGGCAAGGTGCTAGAGAACAGTTATAGGACTGTACATGATGAAAAGATACTTGCTTGGATGTGCGTGTGGAAATCTAGCTGTCAACCTTATCCTAGTTACAACAGTAAATAAGGAGTCATGGGAATATAGTTCCAATTTCAAAGCTTCAGCATGGCTTTTAAAGTGCAATCAGAATATACTTACCTTCCAGTTGAGTTGGAAAACCCCTTTTCTTCTTGAAAGAGCAGGGAGGTGTAATATTATTCTCAGTGGTATTACTATGAGTAACAAGATGCTGTCATCAGTTTAAGGCATGGCCAGGCAAAGTTAGGCTTCTGCAGCAGTGTATAAAGGCAGCTGCCCTCAGTACAGACTTATGACTGGCTTAGCATCTCTTGCTGGTTCAGAAAAGATGTAGGTAACAGTGAGGGCCACTTAGGTCCAAAAGGAGAGAGAGCAGAATTGGATAGTTGAGGCCCAAATTGAAGAATGACTCCTGTGCTTCAGCTGGAGCTTGATGAGCTCTGTATTACTCCAACAACTGAAAGTTTAATGGCAATTAATCAGCTTTGCATACTGTTGGTTCTATGGGTTGCATTTCCTCCTTCATCAGAATGACCTTGCTAAGAAAGTTTGCCTCTTTTAATGCTACTCCCCTTCTCTTTCTATTTCTTCATATATTCTTTTATTCTCAATTTTCTTAAGGCCGAGATCAGGCAGCAGAAGTGAAGAGAAGACCCTTGAAGCTCTAGGTATGTAGAGGGCATGGCTGCCCTAAAATGGACATAGGAATCCTGACCTATGGGTAACACTGTGAAGGTTTGGTCGAAAACCAGCCTGTAACTCTTTTCAGTTCCTTGATGTGCTCAGACGGCTCCGCCCAGAGCCCAGTTGCTGAGAAATGTGCTTTGGTGGTCCAGTGAAAATGACTCCAGCATGGGGTTTTGAATGGCAGGAGCTGGAAGGGTACCTTGGGGCCCTGGAAGTACACAGCAGGAAAAGAAAACGTTCCTCTACCTCATACTCATACCTCTTCTCTTTCTGCATGCTCTCTTATGTGACAAAGATCAGAGAAAAATGAGGCGTTTTTCATGAAATGAGAGATTTTCCTACTCCTTCCTCCTACTCCTAAAGAAGAAAACCTTCCCTTGGAGCAGTTTCTGAACTGAACCCTTTGAGATCTGAAGTAGATTCATCAACATTGCCTATTTTTGCACTGGGAGGGAAAGTGAAACCTTGTGTCATAGGAAGTCCTTGAGAATTTTCCATTTACAGAGAAAGAGACTTAAAGGATCCAGCCTATGCAGAATCTGAGCTTTCCATCCTCTTAAAGCACAACCCTAAATTAAATGCTGAGTAATGAACTGAGGTTTCCTTTTTGCAACTAATTTACCTCAAACCATGTATGGTAGATTTATGATTAGAAATCTCTTCCCCTACTCTATCTGCATACGTCAGGATTACAAACTGAGGCTGGGATAAGCTTCTCCCCTCTCCCCGCCTTGCATTATCACTAGCAATGAGTTCTGCAAGACAAGATGTGGTGTCTCGCGCCTCTGTGTCGGCCAGTACTTTTAACTTGAAAACCTCAATGACAGCGTTGCTGTCCCTTTGCCGCCTGTGGGTATGTAACAATAGGAGAGATGAGCATTTAACAAATAATTCTGCTGATGCAGGAAAAGGGATGAGATCTGCTGGTCCCTCAGCTTAGTGTTAGTTCTGCTAAAGAATGGGAATGCCCCATAGGAATGATTCCTTTATTGCTGGTATGCAGCTGGATGCTGAATGTAACTAGGGAAAAGTATTGCTGAGTATGTACGGTGACATTTTTGCTGGATACCTTCTGGACTAGAAATGAGCTATATCGTTAAACCATCTCTCTGTGTCTTTTATGCGGACCTGACCATTCCACAGGGGTAAAAAAATCCTGATTTAAGAAAGTTATTCTGTTTTTACTGCTTGGCTATCACATGATTTTATCATCTGTGAAGCCGTCTAAGGAATGATTAGTTCTCTTGAGTTTTAACAGCTCTGTTGGAGACTATTTCAGAACGAGCTGCACTGTGCTATTCCCATTAAGAAAATCAGCCTTTAGTGAGGCTGCCCAGAAATTGGGCTGTTCTGCTACAATTTAGAATGAAATCCCTTGGGGAAAATGAATTCTAGCTTCAAGAACACAACTCTGGTTTTGGTAACACTCTAGCAATCCTAAGCTTTTCTTTAAATGCCCTCTAAAATATTCCAGCAAAGAGAAGGAAATGTTGATTCTTACCTCTACAAAGATGTACAGCTACTGACAACCAGGAGTTCTTTTAGTAACTGGGAAGAAGAGGATGTTTACTAAAATCAAAATGGTTAGGAACAGATAGCAACGTTTTTGGCAAGGGCGGTTTCCATCTCTGTGCTCTTCTCTGTCAAACACAGCTGCTCACCAGAAGCCAAGGGCTGAGGCCTTTATCATGCAGTAGGTTTGAGTCTGATGGACAACACAGCAAGGTCATTTCTGCTGTCAGTGCAATACGGTAGTACCCCATCTGTCTGGAGAGGCGATATGTTCCTTGCTGTTCTCATACACAATCTATATCTGTGTCTTATCAGAGCTCCGGACTCTGGGACCCGTCTCGCCTGTTCTCCAGCACCATGGTGTCGGTGGCGTGAAATCTGCTGGACATTTGTGTGAACCTGTGCCACCATTAACAGACTTCCCACTCAGCCAAGACAAGGAGATGGATCGTCTTGTGAGCCCTCGCCTTCTGAGTGACGATGACTTGAAAGACAGCAATGGAAGGGTAAGGGCTAAGGACAGGGGTGAGCAGCCTTCCTTTTCAGTACCTGTTCAGTGCTTTGCCCAAAATGTCACTGAAAATCATAATCTTCCTCTCTTGGGGAGCAGATTATCTTGGGAATACATTCGAGAGCTACAGAGCAATTGCTTGAGTATTTTCACTGGTGCAGAAGTCGCTGGTTGAGAGGTGGTGTTAAGGTTATATGAGAAGCATTCTTTATGTACAAAGGCCAATGCGCTTTGTACATAAGAAGAGCAGATCTAGATGGCAGAGCACGTTACACATCAGTGAACGTGTGCAAAGTGCATGCTCAGAAGCAAAGAAACAAATATTATAATGTTGAGTGTAAGCAAGGCTGCCAAATAAAATGGCAGAACTTGTTTTTCCTTGGTTACCATCCTTGCTGTATCATAGAATCATAGAATCATAGAATGGTTTAGGTTGGAAGGGACCTTGAAGATCATCGAGTTCCAACCCCCCTACCATAGGCAGGGACACCTTCCACTAGACCAGGTTGCCCAAGGCCATGTCCAGACTGGCCTTGAACACGTCCAGGGACGGGGCTTCAACAACCTCTCCGGGCAACCTGTTCCAGTGCCTTACCACCCTCAAAGTGAAAGACTTCTTCCTAATGTTTAATCTAAACCTGCTCTCTTCCAGCTTAAAGCCATTCCCCCTCGTCCTATCACTACACGCCCTAGTAAAAAGTCCTTCCCCAGCTCTCCTGTAGGCCCCCTATAGGTACTGGAAAGCCGCAATAAGATCTCCCCGGAGCCTTCTCTTCTCCAGGCTGAACAGCCCCAACTCCTTCAGCCTCTCCTCATAGGAGAGGTGCTCCAGCCCTCGGATCATCCTCGTGGCTTTCCTCTGGACACGCTCCAGCAGGTCCATGTCCTTCTTATATTGGGGACTCCAGAGCTGGATGCAGTACTCCAGGTGGGGTCTCACGAGAGCAGAGTAGAGGGGCAGAATCACCTCCCTTGACCTGCTGGCCACACATCTTTTGATGCAGCCCAGGATACCTTTGGCCTTCTGGGCTGCGATCGCACATTGCTGGCTCATGTCGAGCTTCTCATCAATCAGTACCCCCAGGTCCTTCTCCACAGGGCTGCTCTCCAGCCATTCCCCGCCGAGCCTGTATTTGTGCTTGGGATTGCCCCGACCCAAATGTAGGACCTTGCACTTGGCCTTGTTGAACTGCATGAGGTTGGCTTGGGCCCACCTCTCCAGCCTGTCCAGGTCCCTCTGGATGGCATCCCTCCCCTCCAGCATGTCTGCCTCGCCAAACAGCTTGGTATCACCAGCAAACTTGCTGAGGGTGCACTCTACCCCACTGTCCATGTCGCTAACAAAGATGTTGAATAGTACAGGCCCCAGTACCGACCCCTGAGGAACGCCACTCGTCACTGCTCTCCACTTGGACACTGAGCCGTTGACCACAACCCTTTGAGTGCGACCATCCAGCCAGTTCTTTATCCACCGAGGGGTCCGTTTATCGAATCCCTGTCTCTTCAATTTAGAGACCAGGATATCGTGTGGGACAGTGTCAAACGCTTTGCACAAGTCCAGGTAGATGACATCAGCAGATCTTCCCTTGTCCACTGCCACTGTAACCCCTTCGTAGAAGGCCACCAAATTTGTCAGGCATGACTTGCCCTTGGTGAAGCCATGTTGGCTCTCGCCAATCACCTCCTTGTTTTCTGTGTGCCTCAGCAGAGTTTCCAGGAGGATCTGCTCCATGATGATCTTGCCAGGCACAGAGGTGAGACTGACTGGCCTGTAGTTCCCCGGGTCTTCCTTGTTTCCCTTTTTGAAAATAGGGGTTATGTTTCCCCTTTTCCAGTCGGCAGGAACCTCACCAGACTGCCACGACTTCTCAAATATGATGGCTAGTGGCTTTGCGACTTGATCTGCCAGTTCCCTCAGGATCCGTGGATGTATCTCATCAGGTCCCATGGACTTGTGCACCTTCAGGTTCCTCAGGTGGTCTCTCACTTGATCTTCATCTACAGTGGGGTGGTGCTCCATTTTCCCAATCCTCTCCTTTGCAATCTGCGTCTTGGGCAGTGTGGCTGCTGTCCTTGTCTGTGAAGACTGAGGCAAAGAAGTCATTGAGTACCACAGCTCTGTCGTTGTCGCAGTTAACCAGTTCTTGCGTTTCTTTCTGGAGAGGGCCTACATTTTCCCTAGTCTTTCTTTTCTCGCTGACATACCTATAGAAGGCTTTTTTGTTTGTCTCAATGTCCCTGGCCAGATTTAGTTCTAAGTGGGCTTTAGCTTGTCTAACCCGCTCTCTGGCTGCTCAAACGATTCCTCTGTAATCCTCCCAGGCTACCTGCCCCTGTCTCCGCTCCCTATAGGCCTCCTTTTTTCTTTTGGTCACTTCCAGGAGCTCCTTATTCATCCACGCAGGTCTCCTGGCTTTTCTGCCTGCCTTCCTCTTTGTAGGGATGCATTGCTCCTGTGCTTGGAGGAGGTGGTCCTTGAATATTAACCAACTATCTTGGACCCATCTTCCTTCCAGCACTTCATCCCACGGCACCATACTAAGCAGATTCTTCAAGAGGCCAAAGTCGGCTCTCCTGAAGTCCAGGGTTGTCAGCCTGCTGCGCACCTTCCTCGTTGCCTTGAGAATTTCAAACTCGACCATTTCATGGTCACTACAGCCCAGGCTACCCTTGAGTTTGACACTGTCAACCAGCCCTTCCTTGTTGGTAAGAACAAGGTCCAGCATGGCTCCTCTCCTCGTCGGCTCCTCAACCACTTGGAGAAGGAAGTTGTCCTCAATGCAATCCAGGAACCTCCTGGATTGCCTGTGCCTGGCTGTGTTATCCTTCCGACTGATGTCAGGGTGGTTGAAGTCACCCATGAGAACCACGGTCTGTGAACGTGATGCCGCCCCTGTCTGTCTATAGAGGGCTTCATCCACTTGGTCTTCTTGGTTGGGTGGCCTGTAGCATATCCCCACTGTGATGTCCCCTGCTCCCGATTTCCCTGCAATCTTGACCCATAGGCTCTCAGTTGGCTCTGTATCCTCCCCCAGGTTTAGCTCCATGCATTCCAGCTGCTCATCAACATATAAGGCAACACCGCCTCCTCGTTTCCCTTGCCTGTCTCTCCTGAACAGCCTGTACCCTTTCATGCCGACACTCCAGTCATAGGAGTCATCCCACCAAGTTTCTACGATGCCGATGAGATTGTAGCCTTGGAGGCGTGTACACATCTCTAATTCCTCCTGTTTGTTCCCCATGCTCCGTGCATTTGTGTAGAGGCACTTCAGCCGTGTCTTTGTTGAGGCTGATTTGGTTGGAGCAGCTGTAATTACTTTGTGCTGCTCTCCAGGCAGCATTCCTTTGCCCTGTATTAACAGTGCCTCCTCATTGGCTCCCGTTGGTCCAGGAGCTCCTAGCTCATCTACGCGAGGGTTTGAGCATACTGCCGCGTAGCCAGCACATCTTCGAGCTAACATCTGCAGGCCCTCACCAGCACCCTGTTCCCCTTTCCTTGATGTAACATCCCTTGGCTGGTCATGGGCAACCCTGATAATACCCCCTTCCCCCGTGGAATCTAGTTTAAAGCCCTGTTAACGAGCCCTGCCAATTTTTGGGCAAAAAGCCTTCTCCCTCTTTGAGTGAGCCAGCCCCCATCTGATGCCAGCAGGCCTGATGCCATATAGGTCATTCCATTGTTAAAAAAACCAAAATTGTGGCATTGACACCAGCCACGGAGCCACGTATTAACAGATTGAGCTCATCTGTTCCTTTCAATGTCATTGCCCGCAACAGGAAGTAGGGATGAAAAAATCACCTGTGCTCCAGATCCCCGTAGGGACTGACCCGAGGCCCTGATATCCCTTTTAATCATCCTTGCACTCTGACGTGCACATTCATCGCCCCCCACATGGAACAGGAGCAGTGGATAGTAGTCCGAGGGCTGCACCAGGCTAGGGAGTCTCTTAGTGATGTCCCTAACGCGTGCCCCCGGGAGGCAGCAGACTTCCCTGAGAGTGGGGTCTGCCCTACATATTGGGCCCTCAGTCCCCCTCAGTGCGGAGTCGCCCACGACTATAGCCCTCCTTTTCTTCCTTGTAGCAGTGGTCTTAATGTTGTGAGCGGGCCTTTCCAGTCCTGGCGTCCCCTGTGAGGTAGTGGGACTGTCAGCCTTGTTGTCCTTCGGCTGTTCTACCGTGCCCAGGGCCTCGTACCTGTTGTATAATGGTACTAGGGGAGGGGAGGCGGGCAAGGCGGGGGCTCACTTGCTGCGCCTACCGCAGACTTGCCTCCATTCACCATTTTTCAGTAGGCCTCTGCCTTCCGTCCCTTCAGCCCCACAGGGCACGGAGATGATATCGCTGTGGTCTTTCTTTATTTCCGGTGCCTGGCCCGGTCTCTCTTGCACGGAGCTCAAGGCCTGGCTCCACCAGTCTATTTCTTTCTCACTCTCCCTGATACTCCTTAGTCGCTCAGCTTCGTCCCTGAGCCCTGCCACCAGGCTCAGCCGGTCATCCACTTGCTCACACCTCACACAGCTGTTATTACTGCTACCACTTGCGCGTATTGCAAAGCTGTGGCACTCCCTGCAGCCGGAGGCCTGGGTGCCTGTGTGCTTCTGAGGGAGTGCTGTCTGTGTTGCTGCGTCTGCTCTGGCAGGTGCTGAGGACCAGGCTTTCCGGCGGGTGGGGACCATGCCTGCGCTTCTCTTAGCAGGTGAACCCACCTCTGGCACTGGCAGAAATGGCAGCACCCTCAGCGCCCTTCCTGCGCGCCCTTCTGCGTGAACGGCTGCGCAAACTGCCGTGCCATGCCCTGACTGCTGCGCCACGCCGTTTGCCCGCTCTGTTCACAGCGCTCCCGGTCGCGGCGCTCCCCAGGGCCACCTCTCACGGGAGCGGGGGAGCCGCCGTTGCCGCTGGTCCCGCCACTTCACGTCAGCTGCTCTCCCTCGAGCTGCCGGTGCCCTGCGGGTCCCTGTGCCGCTCTGGCACTTCCCTGGCTCAAAAAAGCTCTGAAAAAGGCCCTTTTTCACTGAGATCAGCCGGCTCCACTACGGACGTGCCCCCACCGGAGCTGCTCATCTCGGCGAGTGACCGTTACTGGTGGTTACGCCTCGTTTAAATCTGCCGCCGTTGCCTCTGGTCCCGCCCCTATATCTCACAGCCCCCTCATTCTCCGTTTTTCTATTCATTAAGACCGATGTTTCTCCAACTTGTTTTCACATGACTCCTTTCTTAGACTTCTTTCTTGGACTCGTGTGTTCTCAGAGAGCAGCTGAGTCCTTCAGAAGCAAGGAAGTGGGAAGCAGCTGCAATTACTGGCCGTGAGTGTTAAGAAACAGCAAATTACCTCTCGTTGCTGGTTATTGCAGATGTGTTTTATCCCCCCTGGCGTGTAGCAACTGAACTGCCTGTTCAGTGGTAACGTGAGCTCTTCATACATCTTGGAGCAGTCCTATGACTCTCTTGACTTAAGCAGGGCTTCCTGACACAGATTGAGAAACAGTTATCTTGGACCAGTGGGAGGTTATGGCAATGAAGTGTTGCATGTCACTGGGTGTAATCGTATGCCAAGGTGAGAAGAGAGGAATTCTTCTGAAACTATTGTGATGTATATGGAGCTGCATTAAAGACGATGACACTCCACCACTGTGTTCCTGATGAGGTGTTCTGTATGGTTTGTGTATCTCTCTTTATGCTCAATGATGTATTTCCATTGCAACTAGATCCATGTTACCTTGGCCAAGTCAGCTCAGAAGAAAATACAGCAGAAGCGAATGAGAGAGATGGAGCTTTTGCACAGAGAGAGGGAGAGAGAGAGAGAAAAGGAAAAGTCCACACAGCTTCCTACAGAGAGTGTTGACCCTGGGGATGCAGATGAAGAAAGTAAGTGGTTGCTATAGTTGTGGACCCTTATGTTCACTTGCTTGCTATTTGCAAAGTGTTGCAAATGTCTACAAAATCAGACTGGAAGGCTGTTACACTTGCATCTGAGTGGAAGTTAGAACCGCTTTTCAGAGAAAAATACAGAGGCATGAAATGTCTTGCCCGTGGCCTACACTGAGTCAGTCACAGAATATCACCTTCCCCCCTTCTCTTACGAAGTCTTTCAGACTGGATAATTTTGTCTTGTAAACTACATTGGAGCTCCGGACTCTTTAATTGAGAGCGGCCTCCAGGAAAGGTGAATGGGTGAGTCCAAGAGAATGCTTTTCGACCAAGGTGCAACCTGGAAGAAAAAAAATTAAACTATTTCTAATTAAAACAGAAAAGATCTTGCTCGTGTGATTGGACAGCTTATCCTGCTCACGCCACTCCCAGCTGAGGAGCTCATGGTGCAGAGCCGTGCTAGAGCCCTTAGCCAGTGCTTATGTTTTACCCACATGATCAAGCAGCATTGCTGACTTAATTGCAGCTGACAGGCTCTGATTGTACTGCTGCATGCGCTACCATGAGTGCAGCGGCAGCGAATTTAAGAGTCAGCACTGAGCCCAAGGCTGTCGGGCAAGGTTATCTGCTCTTTTTCTTGCTATTATTTTGTGAAGTACTGGTAAGGAGCGTGGAGGTGGGTGCGCCAGAAATGTAACTTCCCTATCCAACCTCTGAAACAGGAAAGCAAACAAAAAGCAGTACTGAGTTTTCCTTGTTACTTAGGGAAAGTGTCACTGCATTCTGTGATCGCTATCCCATGTTAGCGTGCAACTTATGCCTGGAGCTGTTTGGGACAACAAAGGGATGTTACCCAGCTCCAGCACTTTCCAAGTCCATAGCCACCCTGTCCAGCACTCTCCGCTTACAAGGTCTTTTTCCATCTCTGCAGGCTCTGGCCCACTGCCTGTCAATGGGACAGTTCCCATCTCCACCAGCACAAGCAGTGCACGCAGACGGCGCGCTGGTACTGCCTTGGGGAAACGGGTCAACGGGCCCTCACTGCCCAGCCTCCCCGTCATCCAGGGTGGCAGCTTCCCACGCAACTCCTCAGGTGAGCCTGCTCTGCTGCAGCCCCCGCACCAGCTCTTTCCTTGCACGAGGAGCACAACCTGCCTCATTCCTCAACCACAGGTAGGATCTCAGGTCCAAAGCCTGTCCTGAGGATTGAGAGCAAACCTGCTTTGGATCCACTCCAGCTTGAGCAGTTGGTGCTTGCAGTTCCATTGGAAAGTTTAGCTGAATGAAGTGGTGGTAAAGCCTTAAGCTCTAGCTTTTGTCCGCACTGAGAGACCAAAATAGAACAGTGGTGCCGGGAGGCAGTTGTAACTGCAGGCCTGAGCTCCGGTGCAGTCTGGCAGGGTGTGCTCACTGTGCACATATGTGTACCACCATGATCAATTAACCACTCACCATCTTGGCCCTCTGCCTGCGCTACTGTCTGGCTCTTCAACCAGTTTTTCTGCTATTCCAGCAAGGGCTGTCCCTGCATGGAAATTAGTGACTCGGTACAATTGTGCTATTGCACCTAGAAGGGCTTAACAGCTTCTAGCCTCTCTCATCTCACTGCCTGCAATGCAAATAGGGAACAAGCACTGCCTCTTCTGTCCCCCCACCCAAATATGGTGGCCGCGTGTAGCAGATGACATACAGCAGAGGCTGCCTGGTGCTCCCAGGCTGCTTGCTACCTGCAATGAGTATACAGCAGATGGTGAGTACATAGTGATTCCGGTCTCTCCTTTGTGGGTAGCCTACCTTGTGTTATGGTCCTGAGTAGCAAGAGTTAAGAAAAAGGGAGCTAGGAATGATACTTTGCTGTTTCATAGTGATGCTACTCAGATTTTCAAAATTGACCAGAATTAGCCTGACGTGACCCTCTGTTCATATTGAATATAGATGTGTATATCTACGTACTCATGCAGCGACATCATTGATATCAGTGACAGTGCTATTGGTGACATCCGAATTAGTCCCCATCTGAATACATTTGATTTTACAGTTCCTCCGTACTCCATACTTTGTAGAACAGGCAAGGTAGCATAAAAACCCTACAGGGTCCATAGCAGTTCATCTAGATTCTGTGCAATATTTATACTCCATACTTTTAGACAGCTCAGATGGTTTCATCTACGCTTTAGAAAATGAGCTTTTGAGGGCAAGACATGAAGTTTTTGACCTACGGTGCTTTTGATGACAAATAGGTTTCATAACAAATGCATTTGTCGTCTGAATTTTCTTATACCTTGTATATTTATCATCAAGAGAGTGTATTTGCCATCAATTTGCATCTATATTTACATATTTTTATTCTCAGTTCACATTTGGAAGGCTTTTTTGTCACAACTATCTAGACTAGAAATTGCATTTTTCCGCAAGAGAAAGCTTAGGCATTGCACAGTTTGCAAACAAGTGCATTTGATGACAAATAAATTTCACCTTGGCATCTTCAAAATACAGCCAGTGGGTACCTCTGAAACAGTAAATATTCATAACGCTTGGAAAATAGCAAAATCCATAAACTACTACTTTCCCAGTAGTACGCTACAATGTATGTGCACTCAGCTGCCTGCTGTCTAGAATACTTGAAGTAAATGGAAACAGAGGCAGTGCGAGATGCAGAGGGTCAGGTATCACAGTTCCCTGGTGGTTGCTTCCTGGGGATTCGCCTGAGCCCAGCAGGACTCAGTTCTTCAGGCTTGGTGCTCACTGGGGGCAGCTGGAGGTGTTTCCTCGGAAAGTTACAGGGTGCCCCTGTCCCCAGTGCTCCAGGTAACAGGGAGGTGATACAGGGAGCTTATGTGCACAGCTCAGGAGCTTACTCCTGGGGCAGTAAGTCTTGCTGGGTGGCACTGGCTCCCAGTGAGCGTGAGCTCTGTGGCACTATGAATCTGCAAGCTGGCTGTGGTACCTAGGTGGACTTGGGAGCTGGGTATGTGTGTGCAATTTTCAGGTTGACAAAAGGAACTGGTGCCTAGCTGGGGGTGACTGGGAGATGCTTGGGTGCTGGGCAAAGCAATGAGCTAGACAGCAGAGAAGTCTCTGAACCAATGCCAGTTTGCACCCGTGTGTAATCTTGGCTGGGAGCTGGGTTCCAGTCTGCTCAGTGGCAGGTGCCTTGCCCCACGGAGTATGTGATGCTAGTGTCTGACTATCTCCTTACAGCAAACTCGCTGCCAGCCATTGCTCTGGACTTCCTAGAGTGGGGAGAGGAGCCAGAGAGTGGGGATCCCCGGGAAGCCAAACCCTTCCCTAACCCAGAGCAGGCGGTCCTCAACGCGCTCACATGGCTCAGCAGCGACGACTGGTAAGAAATCCCCCTGCTTACTCTTTCTCCCCCTCAGTGCAAAGGTAAGTTAGAAATTCTTTTTTCTAGTGCCTCTGAGCCCAGACAGCCCAGATTTCTAAAGGGAACTAGTGAAACCGCTACAAAGCAGTCACAGTATAACCACCACAGTTCACCGCCCACTGTAGATGAAGATAAAGTGAGAGACCACCTGAGGAACCTGAAGGTGCACAAGTCCATGGGACCTGATGAGATACATCCACGGGTCCTGAGGGAACTGGCAGATCAAGTCGCAAAGCCACTAGCCATCATATTTGAGAAGTCGTGGCAGTCTGGCGAGGTTCCTGCCGACTGGAAAAGGGGAAACATAACCCCTATTTTCAAAAAGGGAAACAAGGAAGATCCGGGGAACTACAGGCCAGTCAGTCTCACCTCTGTGCCTGGCAAGATCATGGAGCAGATCCTCCTGGAAACTCTGCTGAGGCACACAGAAAACAAGGAGGTGATTGGCGAGAGCCAACATGGCTTCACCAAGGGCAAGTCGTGCCTGACAAATTTGGTGGCCTTCTATGAAGGGGTTACAGTGGCAGTGGACAAGGGAAGATCTGCTGATGTCATCTACCTGGACTTGTGCAAAGCGTTTGACACTGTCCCACACGATATCCTGGTCTCTAAATTGAAGAGACAGGGATTCGATAAATGGACCACTCGGTGGATAAAGAACTGGCTGGATGGTCGCACTCAAAGGGTTGCGGTCAACGGCTCAGTGTCCAAGTGGAGAGCAGTGACGAGTGGCGTTCCTCAGGGGTCGGTACTGGGACCCGTACTGTTCAACATCTTTGTTAGCGACATGGACAGTGGGGTAGAGTGCACCCTCAGCAAGTTTGCTGGTGATACCAAGCTGTTTGGCGAGGCGGACACGCTTGAGGGGAGGGATGCCATCCAGAGGGACCTGGACAGGCTGGAGAGGTGGGCCCAAGCCAACCTCATGCAGTTCAACAAGGCCAAGTGCAAGGTCCTACATTTGGGTCGGGGCAATCCCAAGCACAAATACAGGCTCGGCGGAGAATGGCTGGAGAGCAGCCCTGTGGAGAAGGACCTGGGGGTGATGATTGATGAGAAGCTCGACATGAGGAAGCAGTGTGCGATCGCAGCCCAGAAGGCCAACCGTATCCTGGGCTGCATCAAAAGAAGTGTGGCCAGCAGGTCAAGGGAGGTGATTCTGCCCCTCTACTCCGCTCTCGTGAGACCCCACCTGGAGTACTGCATCCAGCTGTGGAATCCCCAACATAAGAAGGACATGGATCTGCTGGAGCGCGTCCAGAGGAGAGCCACGAGGATGATCAGAGGGCTGGAGCACCTCTCCTATGAGGAGAGGCTGAGAGAGTTGGGGCTGTTCAGCCTGGAGAAGAGAAGGCTCCGGGGAGATCTTATTGCGGCCTTCCAGTACATAAAGGGGGCCTACAGGAGAGCTGGGGAAGGACTTTTTACTAGGGCATGTAGTGATAGGACGAGGGGGAACGGCTTTAAGCTGGAAGAGGGCAGGTTTAGATTAAACATTAGGAAGAAGTTTTTCACTTTAAGGGTGGTGAGGCACTGGAACAGGTTGCCCGGAGAGGTTGTTGAAGCCCCATCCCTGGAGGTGTTCAAGGCCAGGCTGGACGTGGCCTTGGGCAACCTGGTCTAGTGAGAGGTATCCCTGCCTGTGGCAGGGGGGTTGGAACTCGATGATCTTCAAGGTCCCTTCCAACCTAAACCATTCTATGATTCTATGATTCTATGATTCTATGTGAGAGCAGCCTTTTATTTGCTGTGGTCCGTATCAGCACTACAGTCGCAGAAGGTCCATGCTGTTTCCTAGTTTTGCCTTCTGCTCCGTGTAGCTGCAAATGAAATCTTCAAGGAAGAGAGACAAGTTGTGGAACAAGATGATTTGCTGGCTGAAGCCAGAAGCAGGACGGAAGCAGTCTCGAGTTTAGAGATTTGGAGGGCTCAGTTCACTGGGACTGAGTAAGAATTTATCTCAGGCCCCCCTGCTGGCGGCAGCAGCAGGAGACAGGGCCTCCCTATGGCTTCCTGCACACGAGCACATGAGTCCCAGCAGCGTCTATGGGAAATTCCTGTGTCTGAGAAATGGACTGAGATGTGGTGAAGAGTTGCTCAGCCCGTCATTTCTCCTGAAGGGCTCATGGCAGAAGACAAGGAAAAAGGAAAAAAAAAAATCCTTTAGGAATCTTGCGCTTCTAGAATTCAACTTTTCCCTCCTCACTGCTTAGTATGGGCCAAAGATGTTTTGTTGATGATCACAGTGTGTCCCGAAATTAGACGCAGACAGGAGGAGACTCTACAAATTTCAGGTGATATTGGTTGTCTTTTTGATTTCTCAGTCAGCATACACTCACTAGGGCTCTGTTTACACTGGGATAACCATGAAAAGTCTTCCATGATGCATCTCCTTGTGCGTGTGCTTTGTTTTGCCCCTCTCTCCTGTCTCTTCCCTGTTACTGTTTGGAGCCCTGTGAGGTGCAAAGAGCTGCTGCAGGTCTGGGTTACACTGAGGGACCCCAGTGGGGACAGGTCCCCAGTCCTGCCCTGCAGCCCTGGTGAACCGTTGACTACACCGTGTGCCTTCATGTAGCTCAGGTCCTTCCCAAAGAAAGTGCTGAAAGATACCGGGTTTTACTATTTTTAAAGAACATGTTGCCGTTGTGGGTGTTATCTTAAGTAGGGATTTTCTGGAAAATCCAACGTTTTGGCTGTTCTTGCCCAGGTGTGGACTCTTTTAGGACATACTGCTTTATTTTTTGGTGCGGAGAAAAGGGAGGAAGGTACGGACACACAACTGGGTTGCAGAATGCAAACTCAGCTATCGAGTGGCGGTGCAGACTCTCAGTCCTGAACTGCTCTTTGGGGATGGAAAGGAGGGAAAAGGCTCCTGTAACAGCCAGGTGGGACTGTGTCTCAGGGACAGGGGCCAGGAAAGGTGCAAGAAACAGAAATGTGGCACAGTCTCCCTGCTTCTAGGAAGCAGTGACATAGGGACTTCATGTGCCAGGAATTTTGGCAAGGCTGTCTTGTTTAATGGCCACAGATTAACCCATCCACTCTGAAACCATCTATTTGCCTTTTGGATTTATGTACACTTTTGATTGCCACAGCACCCTGTGGCAACAAGTTCCATGATTTAATTAAGTGCTGTGTGACAAGCACCTCCCTTTGTTTGAGCTGACACCTTGGTAGTTTCAGAGGGTGCTGCCTAGTTCTTGCATGGTGAGAAAAATCAATCTTTTTGGTAATTGCCTTTCAGGCAGGAGAAGGCAAAGGGACTCTTCAGCATCAGACGCCTGGCTATCTGCCACTCAGAAGTCCTTCTTTGTAGGCTTCATGATGTTTCCTTGGCAGTTACCAAAGAGGTAAGAACATTGTGTTTAATTGTGTCCCATGTACCTCGTACATGGAACATAGAGTAGATATGGGCTTGTTTATTTACACGTGTGCTCAGTGTCTGCCTTCATTGCTATTTTTAGACGTCATTTTTCTAATAGGTATGTCACCTATCTGTATGATCTGTCTGTACGTGTAGCTATATTTACTGGTATGTAGGGCATCTGGCGCTCTCCTCTTTGAGATAGGTGTCATTATAATGCAATATGCAAATGCAGAAACTAAGACACTACTCAGGTGATTTGCCACAGCCCAGATCTCTGCCCAAGCTGTAATTAAACACTGCAGCATTTACCTCCCAGCTTCCTCCCACTTCCTCCTCCTCAGCATCCTGGGGGATTGACTGCAGGTATTTATTTTCCAGTGTTTCCTGATGGTGTCTTCTCCTTCTTCCTTTCTGTGTGCTTTTTGGTAATTTGCCCTTTCCATTGATCTGTTGCCTCCATGCACCGTTTCAATTTTGCACTGCAGCCACGGGGTGCTTGGAGCAGCCTGGCTGTGGGATTTGCAGGGCAGTTGCGCACAGCTTCACTACCTCCTCTCTCTGTTAACAGAGAGGTCTCAACCTAAGCTCCTTAATAATATCTGTGGCTATATTTCCAACTTGGCACTTGTCTGTGCCCTGAGCCAGCTGCCTTGTGCTCTTATTACACGATTGCCAAATAGATTAAATTTCCCTTTGCTTGCAGAAGACAGTAAGACTTAGCTCATTTCCATGAAAACCAGTCCTTCTATCCAATATTGAATGACGTTGGAGGCTTGAATACCCCTTGTGTTTTTGGACTCTTCAAATCTTTCTGTTTAGATATGCAGGACTCAGATTCTCCCCTCTGAGAGAAGGGTTAGGAGAAGCCCTTTCAGCTTAGCTCATCTGATTTTTACATCACTCTTCTATTTCTGAGAAAATTTCCTCCTCTTTGTTTTACACAGTCATGTGCAGAGACATTTTTCATTACGCTCCAGTCCCAGATTTTGCTTTCACAAGCACTTCTAGCACTTACGTTGTTAATTTTTTATTAACGAGCACAACTAAGTCTGGCAGAATGCAGCCCTGGCCTGTCCGCCAAAGTATCTTTCAAATGAAGCACGTAACTCTGAGATGCTTATTCTTTACCCTTTTGGGGAGAGCCTTTTGGAAGCAAGAATAACTCCGGAGCAGTACTGAATGCTGTAAAACCCCACTGATCGCAGCTGTAATTCCATGTGATTTCGAGGATCCTTGAGTGCCTTGAGGCCAACAGCTAGGGTTCTCCTGAGTAGGCGGAGCAGCAGATGGACTCAAGTCCCTGCTGTGAATCAGTGTGTAGACTTGAGCCTGTATTTTCTGTTTCCTGGTTGAGTGCTCAAACTGCCAGTGCTGCAATTTTTGACAGGAGGAAAGTACTACTTTTCCTCTATCTGGTCTTTATGAATTGTACCTTTATAGTTTAAAAACAGCCCTTGCTTTAGTTTTTTTGGTTGTCAATAGAAAGGCCTAAAACTCAAAGCAGGGCACATTATGGGCTAAGTAGCACACTTTGTTCTAGGTGAAGCAATAATTTTTTAGGCCTGCAGTCTCATTAAAATTGTATTGTACAAGCAGGCCTGAAGCCAGAGAAGGAGTTGGTATCAGAGTAAGTGTGTTTCTGTACTTGTGGTCTTCTGCTCTTACCGTGCTCTTATGTTCCATCTGGACGCGCCAGGAAGTCTTGTTGTTTCCTGGGACTTTTGTCTAGGGGAACTGATTTTCTTGACAAGGTTATTCTTACGGTTTCCCTCATGCCTTCCTCAGGTGAACAATCTGCGCTCAAAGGTGTCTCGCTATGCAATCAACACTCTTGGAGAGCTCTTCAGGACCATGAAGAAGCACATGGACCATGAGGTGGATGAGGTTGCTCGCGTCTTGCTCCAGAAGATGGGGGACACCAGCGAGTTCATTCAGAAAGCAGCCAGTCGATCCCTGGGAATCATGGTGGGGAGCGTGACTCCTGCACGAGCAATGACTGCTCTCATGGCTAGCGGAGTCCAGTATGTAATTCTTCTCTTAGTGGTATCCATCACCTTAAATTGTGTGGGTAGGAGGAAGGCATGGCAGGCAGAAGGGGAATGATGGCAGGGAAGGGTCCTTTCTCCTGCATCTTCTGTGAACTTGGTGATTAGATTCTCTGGTCAACCTCACTCCCTTCCTCTTGTCATCTGCCTCTGCCCTACTGCAGCCTATTTGTTGTCACAGTCTGTCAATGCTGCCTAGATGTGGCGAATGATGGGGAAGCGAAAGTCCCCGCCAAGGGTGGTGCTACAGCCTTGTGGCTTTGTGGGAAGAGGGACAATGGCAATTCCAGCAGTGAGCGCCCTTTGATATTTCACAATGCTAACCACAGAGGCGCTGGGAAAAACCCTGCATCATCATTATGCCATTAACTTGAGAAATAAGGAGGCTAATTGCTGGGACACGGAGCACGTGCAGGAGAACCCGCTGGGTATGGCACAGCCTGCTCAGCAGACGCAGCTGGTGGCCAGAGGAGCCTGTCTGACCCTCGGGTCCTTAGAGTTCTACTTTCTATTCAAATTGACTCTGCATGTTAGCCTTGAGATGATGAGTCACTTGATGGGCGCCTTCACAGGCCGACTCCCATGGGATAGCTGAAGCAAATGTTGCCTTAAAATACTAGCGCTGTGCCTGATAGTTTCAAATAGGCACCCTGTAGGAAGGACAACTTGGCTAAAAAAACTGCTACCCTTTCCTCAGCTTTTGAAGAGTAAAACGTTCAAATGTACCTCTTGCCGAGCCTCAAAGAACAATCTGGCTGCATTGCTGGATATTCTGAAGCTTCATGCCCCACAGGGTTTTTCCCCCCGTTTGATTTTTTTCCAAGGGTCTGCAGATTTAGAGGTAAACAGGTGGAATAAGCCCCAATCCTGCTGCAGCTCTGTCTGCTCTGTGCCTCCTTCCCTTAGCAATGACAGGGAGCATGCTGTGACCGAGGCCTGTGCTTCTGGCCCTCATTTTCCCTCTGCCTCAGTGCTTGTTCTCTTGTTTCCAGGCACCGCAATGTCCTGGTGCGGAAGTGTGCGGCTGAACACCTACTGACCGCAATGCAGCAAATCGGAGCCGAGAAGCTCCTGTCAGCCGCACCTGGCAGTACCGAGTTACTGGTGCGCACACTGGTGAAGCTTGCTCAGGACTGTCATCAGGACACAAGGTGATGATCTTTATTTCACCTCCTAAAATTTGAAAACTGTTTGATGCCTGGCTATAAATGATAAAACCACAAAAGAGCAGAAGGTAAAGTAAATATTAAGAAAGTTACTTCACAGTGTGGATAATGTTGCCTGGGGAAATGATTGTACTGGGTAACGTGAAGATGTCCAGCAAGAAGGACCGTTGCCAAATTCCTGTGACTTGAATAATTCTTTATTCAGATCAAGTGAGCTCAGATTAGCCACTCAAACAATTTTGTTCAGACTTACATGCACATGGCAAAGCTGAAGTGCTGGCCACTGTTAATCACTGAAGGATCCCAAACATTTCTTTCTGGTAAGTTTAAGACTGCCCTAGAAAAATTCCAGGCGCCTTTAACCAATGTATTCAATCTTTCTGAATCTCTTCTGCAGATTTAGTTGCCTATGTAGCCACAAAATTTTCTTCCCAATCGTTGTATAATGTTGTTGTCTGTGGCTGAATGACCTCCCAATTTCCTCTTCACGACAGCTGTATTTTCAGAGCAGCAAAACCAAACCAAAAAAACCCAAAAAAATCCTTGCTTTGTTTATTAATTGAAATTCCCATTAATAGATGGCAAGAACACATAAGCCACTAGCTGCCTGTATGCATACATGTAGGATAGAAGAATAGATAGTAAGCATGAGGTGATTTGTCCTAGCTTCTCCACCAGTTAAAGAAAGGTGAATTATTATGCAATGGCAGCAAGACACTGCAAATAAGCCATGACAGCAAAGCAGATGTGCTTTGCTCATCCCACAGGATCCTGCGGTCCCACAGAAGTGTACCCACAATTTCAAAGAGAAATTGCATTTTCCTGTTGCCCCGTGTTCTCCTCCTTCCTCTTGTGTTCAGCTGGCAGCATTGTGCAGTGGCAATAAGTGGAGGTAGAGATCTGTCTTTGCTGAATAGGTAATACCTTCTCATGAAGGCATTACACGTGATGAGTTTAAAATAGCAGCTTATTTTATTAACACTTTTGTTTATTCAAAAGGCTACGGAGAAAAGACACTGATAGTCTGTAGAAAAAAGTCATTAGTTTCTCTCTTTCCTGTGCTAGGTGTTATGGACGGAAGATGCTGAATATATTGATGAGTCATCGAAAATTTAAGAAGTATTTGAAACGGTCTGTCCCCTCACGTGACTTGGAGGATGTTATGGCAACAATTAAGCAGAAAGTAAGTGCTTGGCAGGAGAAATGTCTCCTTTATGCAAGTACTGAGATTGCTAATATGAGATTAAACATACCTAATCTTTCTTTATCTCATTCTTCTTCCGCTGAATCCTTTTGCTCCTGGGAATGAACTGTTGATCCTTAGCCTATGTATCTGCAGACAGTGAAGGAACTAGCACGGTTAGAAATAAAGTGGGTGTATTTTGAATATCAGCCACAAAGAGGAAAGGGAAGTAGGAGAAAATGGCTTTACTTTCAAGCCCCAAAAAACCCAACACCATCCCCCTATCCTTCCCTAATAAAGCGAGGATAGTGCTTCTGAACATAATAGAGGTCTTGGCAGCAGACGAAGGAAGTAGTAGTGCAAAGAAAATTTCCAAATATACAGAAGATGCACACGGCAATCATTAGTAGATCTATTGTCTGTATTCTGGGAATACTGCCCTGCTGTCATGCACTGTGGAGCTGGAAGAAGCTTTTTGAATTCAGCATCCAGTAGAAAATCATCCATATTTCTTTTTTCATTCCTCTCCATTTACATTTGAGAAAGTAATGTGCCTTTGTGCAGGAACAGGGAGAGTGAGTGTGAACCAAATCAGCTCCCAACACAATGGGCCAACCTGCAGCGAGTCTAAAAGTTTCCCGCTATTCCCTTTAAAAAGGCTTGTTCCCTACCAGTTCGCATTATTCTCATTTGTGCTCAAGACTAATGAATTCAGGATTTTAGACTGCTGACCATTATGGTAGCACCTATAACCTGCCTTGGGTTATTGAAAACAAATAGGAGACATCACTGATGCTGTGGTTTGTCTCCCCCTGAATGTTATGAAATGTTTTCCTAAGCCTTGCTTGGTAACAGTGATCCTGGTTATAACTTGTGTTTTAAACAAGTAGTTTCCTATTTTATCTTCTATAGATTCATGGTTTTCCATGTATTTATGTAGGAGACAGAAGACCGTAAATGTGAACCTCCATCTGCCAAGGACCCCAAGAAGCCTAGGAACAGCGGCTTGATGACGACCCAGGACAACTTACCTCGTGATGGAGGGTACTGAGCACTTTGTTATATCTGACAATGCACATGACGAGCTTTACATATCTCTTCCTCAGTAAAACCTTTGTGGTGGAGATGAGCTGTGCCAGAGGTTGTTTCCTTGCCCCACAAACCTTCTGTGATAAAAAATATCTACTGCTGCATTAGGCTGAGCACAACTTATCTGGAGGGTTTTCCACAAAAATTGAGCGAGAGGAAGAGCCATCCATGGGTTGCAGCTCAGAAGATCCACTGCAGTGGTGAGAACAGTGTTGTGGAGGCTGTGAGAGGGTTGTGTCTCTGCTGTTTGACTTGGGACAAGTAATTACAATCAGGGTATTCTTATCTGAGTCGAGTCTTTTTTAGATGGATGGTTTGATGAGAAGTCCCAGTCTGGAACCAAGATGCCATTCCCCAAAATAGCAGTTTCCATGCACATGGTTCAGCCTGGCTGAATCATTGCTTTCTGAACCTCAAACAGTACCAGCAAGGCAATTCCTGAGCAGTTCTGGTCGACAGACGTCTCGGCGTGGACTTTTTCTGTAGCTATTCATGTCATTCAGACCCATTACTGGTTGGTTGATGGACAGCATGATTTTTTCCGCTGTGCTGCAATCAGCATTTGAGATCCTTTGAATTTGATCCTTGCTGTGTCCCCACGCCAGCGGGAGAGCTACTTGTATCTGTTCTCCTCTGATAACAGAGTGGATTTATTTAGCTCTGTTGTGCTTAGCGGTGGCAGGAAGGTGTCTACATGCCTCACTAGCATGGTTAGGATCTCCCCATGCTCATGGCAGAGGGAAGTTGATCCAAGAGAATTCTCCCCACTGCGTTTGTTAAGCTGTGGATCCAGTCCCTAGGGAAGCAATAATGTAAGCAGGGCAGTGGGATGGCTGGCTTCTGGTTTTATCTCTGTTACTGATCCTCCGGATCCTTTCAGATACGCCCCTTAATCTGTCTGGGTAGGATTCATTTGTTCAGATGCATCTGAGCTATTTATCCAGATTCGCATACCTGTTGTAAAAACACTTCTCCCGAGTAATTCATTCCTGTATTATAAATACAGACACCTCCCATAAGGAAAGGCATTTAAACTTTGAAGTAATGCCTATTTTTCCCTACAAAGTGATGCTAGATGAGTACCTGGGAAGACATCTGAAGATAAATGAGATGAATCCCATTCTCAGTGCCTTGGTTTTCCTAAGGAAACACCTAGTGATAACATTACTTGCAGATTGTCTCCTGTAATGATTGTCATGAGATCAAAGTTGCTTTTCAGATGAGGACCTAGCCGAAATCATAGAATTAGGAAGTCTCCCCGAGATGTTTTCTTCACAATTAACTGAAGATATTATCACTAAAAGGTTTTATCTTGTTTTTATTTTCCAGTTTGGAGTCTGGCTCTGACGTACCCATCTTACCCGAGAAGACAGTCCGTCGCACATCACTTCGGACTGCAGAAGAGACTGAACAGCTCATGGAGCTTTACAAGCTCCTGACAGCCAATGAGTTTCGGACACGAATGGAGGGAGTGATGCTCCTCCTCGGTCACTGCAAAAGAAACCCCCAGTTCATCTCCACTAACATTGTCCAGGTATGTAGGGCGTCTCTGTTGCTCCTTTCCCACTAGCTCCCTCCCCAAGCTTATACCAGTAAAGTTAACTCAGTGTGCCTTGGCACTACGTACTAGTTGTTTGGGACGGGCTGGTCCCTTCTTACCCCAAATAATTGAATTCAACTCCAGGCTTCAGGGCAATTTCAATTTCAGTCCAGATGTATTTCTCTGGCAGGTGCCTATTGCTGCTGTTGATGAGATGATGACAGAATTTACTGTTGCTGTAGCTTCTACTGTCTCCTACTACCAGTTAGGCTGAAATAAAGGAAATGCAGCCACTGAAAGCTTGGCAGTTATTGTCTGGAAGAAAATTGGCTTGGGATCTAGGAGAGAAGTATCAGACTGGGTTGATTTAAAAAAAAAAAAAGTTTTTTTTAAAGGATGCTTCTGTAAACTTTATCTTGTCTTGCGCAGACACAACTCTGCCTGTTCACTTCTGTCCTTATCCCTTTCCTGCTTGGGAAAGACTGTTCTCACCCTTCCTGGGGGTCCTTTTTCCTCTTTGGAAAGAGGAGGAATATGGCTAGAGATAAATCTTCTCTTCTTTCTCCTCCCAACAGCTCCTTTTTTCCAGAAAATGATGCCTGATAATGTGGCTGTCAAGGGACTGAACCTGCTCTAATAAGAACTCTACAGCACATTAAACTTCAGATGCAGGTTCTGAGACAGATAAAACTTGGATTTCATCC
The DNA here is from genome assembly GCA_017639485.1 of Pluvialis apricaria. NCBI lineage: Eukaryota > Metazoa > Chordata > Aves > Charadriiformes > Charadriidae > Pluvialis > Pluvialis apricaria. The sequence goes on from CM030009.1 coordinate 19,169,547, forward strand.
AGACACAGTTTTGGCAAAATCAAAACTACCCTCAGTACTTGAGACAACTTTAAGAAAAAATGGGCATCGTAAATATCTGTTTTCCTAACTGTATACTAAAGATACTATTTTGCATTATTAAAATTGGATTAATTTAATGATTTATAGGTAAAGAGAAGCACCATATGAACTGTCCTGTCCCCACTCAAACCTCTTTCATAAAATATGAGAATCTTTTCAGCTATCCTGAGGTTGTGCAACGACTACAGTGAGTAGCCCACAGGAAGACAGTGAACTTGTTCCAGCAAGCGCTGACCTGACAGAAAGGATTACCTTTATCTTTTATATTGCTGGGTACTTGTTTCTACATCCCTTCTTGAAGCAAAAACATTTTAATCCAGCTTTCATGTCATTTGTTTTCTTAACAGATTTTTGACGTTTTTGTCCTGAGACTTCAGGATTGCAACAAGAAAGTGAACCAGCACGCGCTGGAAGCACTGGCTTTGATGATAACCATGCTTAGAGGTGCATTCCACCCAGTGCTGGTCTCTCTGGTAGCAGCAGTCACTGAGAACCTAAACTCAAAGCACTTGGGGATTTATGGTGCAGCTGTGAAAGCACTGGAAGCATCCATCGCTCACCTAGGTAAGGCTGTCCTCTGACACTGACTCTCCTCGACTGCGGCTCCTCCACCTTGGAGCCAAGTGAACACTGAGGCTGTTGATTGCTGTTGTCATCTGTGGAAATATCCAGCTGCTGCAAGATGTTTATGAAGTCCTGCCTGCATTCTTTCTATCCCAGTCTGTTGTATCATTTGTGATACGCAGGTGAATGGATGCTGCTTATCCCTTGGATCACATGTCTGATTACTAATTCAGTAGAGAGCACATTATAGGGATTATTTTAAGTTCCTGCCAGAAGAGGATGGGGGAAGTGACTAGCATCTGCCATGACTGTTTTCCCCCTTCCTCCTGGGAAGTTGCATGCATTTTGTTTTTATTGAATTGGCTTTGTAAGATGTGCCTTCTGTTAAGTTTACCTTCACTAAAACGAGATTAAAGGAATGTGCTTTTTCCTTGAAACACATGGTGGGAAGGGTGGTGGAGGCTCTTTGTTCCACGCTCTGGCATTGGCAGCTCTCCCAGGCAGATGTGTCTGGCCCTTTCTGACCCCAATATGACAAGCTTTGAACTCAGTTACTCATTTTGCAGTTTTAGGTAGTAGTTTAGCCATGTAAAGCCCAAATGAAAATGTCCTTTCAAATTCAAAGATTGAGACCTTGAATTGAATATGATACTCTGTTATGAAAGAGCAGAGTGGAGATCAGATGAAGGATGAAACACTTGTTCCATAGTGAGCCTGGAGGTCTCCGCCTGTGTGACGTTAGAAACGCCTTGGTTCCCTTCTTCCAGAAGGGTAAGGAGCCCATTATCATCCCCCTTTCTGGATGCTTGAGCATGGGGCCACAAGTATGCCTGTTGATACAAAATATGTACCTGCAGGGGAGAGAGGGTGAGGTTCCAATCTGCCCTGTTTCCTGAACCACATGGCCCACTGCAGGCTGTGCAGCGTGTCTTCTGCTGCCTACCAGGGTCATACAAAAGCTCCCGGTGATCCTCAGGCTTGGTTTGGTTGGGAGCACCTGCCCTGCAGAGTGCACCTCCAGCCCATCCCTTATTGGTGTCCAAAAGCTATGTGTTTGCATAGCATGCAAAGCTCCTACAGAAAAGCCGGTTCCATGTAAAGTCTTTGGGTTCTGTGGTTGATGTCAGGTTTGCACATCACTCACGGCATTTATGCTGTATGTCAAAGGACCTGAATTCCTGCTGACTATAACTGTGAGCTGGGTAGCCAGAAGCTGTGGTGGGGCAGTCCCAGTTCCCAGACAGGCTTGAATGTGTACCAGCATTTCCCCAAAGTCCTAGGAGCCTTTGGCTCTGTGCTGCTTGTCTGCTTTGGTACAGAAGGAGAGGAACAATAAATCCTGGAGTACAACTTTGCGAGAATTTAGGGACAAAGGGTTTTTTGGAGGTTGTTTGGGTCCAATTTGACTTCCCCAAATGAATTGTTTTGCTGTTGGCATGAAGGGACACCGGCCCATCAGAGCTTCTGCAGAACAGCTTCCTGAAGGCTCTACATTATGGGCATTAGCTGGTCCTGTCTATTTTCCACCTTTTTTCTTTGTCTTCTTTTCTTAAAGGGAATTTATGATTTGCCAAGTTCATTTCTTTAGAGCAAACAGGTGTAAATGCAGCTGTAAATGATGGCTTGTTCCACGTGTTGTTCTGCATGGGGCAAGATTTGCTGACCCGCTGCCTCGTTGTGTCCCGAGTATATGGTTGTTCCTGATCCTGAAGGTGGGAGAAGGGTGTGAGACCTGTACTGCTCTTGGCCCTTACCCATTTTTTGTGCTGCCTGGGAGAAGGCTGGGGAAAAGTTGCGGAATCCTGCTAACAGAGAATGTGGCAAACAGATCCCTTCGGGGTTTTCTATGGAGCTTTCTCTCATTCCCCTCTCACCAGTTCTGAGAGATCACTGTAAATTTTCCATGCTGGCAGATGTCAGAACAGGAGGAAGGCACATCTGTCTCTCATCACACTGACTTTACCCAGAGACAGGTTCCAGCAAACAAGGTGGGATAAATTGTTTTGGTTCTGCTCATTTTTACGGATGTTTGCAAAAATTCAAACAGGCAACTGAATAACAAATATGTCAAAATTCAAGACCTGGGGCTTTACTGGGGGAAGGAAGGCCCTACTGGAAAAACACATGAGCACAACCTTCCCACGTGCTTTAAAACTGTCTGCCTTTACAATTTAAAATCAAGTGGCAAATGAATAAAAAGCCAAACCAACCCATAACTCTAAAGAATTGTCCAACGCTCCTAGCTTCGAGTCAGTGCAGCATCTTGCCCCATTGCACCACTGAGTTTCATAGCTAAGAGCCCAGCTATTGCTCCAAGAGCCTGTGTTGACATGTCTCAGATTCTAAGTTTTAGATGAGACTTCGTCATCTGTCACCTTTTATGATCCATGCAAAAATGCAAGCTGCTTAGAAAATTGCTTGATCACTTGAGGGAAAAACAAAACAAAACAAAAACCCCCCATCCCTGAGACTAAAATTCTATCTACAAACAAACAAATTTACTTCCAAATAATGCCTGAATCCTGGCATTGGCTTGGATGTCACCAGCTGAAGGCCATACATGTTCATTAGCTGTGACCTGGAACCCTAGTCCCACTCGAGGAGCCCCCTTGTAGATGGGGGCGAATCAGCAAATCAAGCCCGACTACAATGGGACCAAGACGTGGATCTTGCTCTCCTCTGACATCTCTCCTAGCCTGTCCTCTGTCGTGAAAGAAATGCCCTTCAGATGGCTACTGCCTGACTCCAGACTGTGGAGTCTGGCCAGCAGCCCGAGTAGCTCCCAGAGGAACCAGCGCTCTGCAAGAGGGGAAGGGAAATTTCCCCTGTAAGTGTTAATGTAGCAAAGAGGGGAACCTAGTGAAAATGAGAGCGTGAAGAAGCAGATTCTTCTTTTGCTCATACTGCAAATGCTGGGCTGTCTGTCCTGCGGCCAACAGGTTTAGCTAAAATGTAGTGCAGAGAATTAAAGCTGAGTTAATAAGAATTGAACTGCCTGCCACCTTGTTTTCTCTAACAGCCATTAAAAGCTTCTCTGTCTTTAGGTCTCTCAAGGCAGCTAAAGTAATGGTTGGGTAAACTTGTTATTGGCTCACGCTTTACTGTTTGAAAATGCACAGGGTATTTGAAACCCTTACATTGAAAGGTGACTAGTGCCTATAGGCTTAGATTCCTAAAAACCAAGCAAACAATTCTCCCTCACTCACCCAAAACTAAAGTGCTCCCCTCAAAATCCATGTAGATAGTGATATTAATGATTAATTAACATTTTGTGCTCCTTCAAGATCTCCAGATTTCAGGGCGTTTTTTTCAAAACAGCAGCTGTAAGGTGGCTCTCTGGGAGGGAACAGCAAGTGTGAGACAGCGTCTGCCAATACTGCAAGAGTGAGGCAAAAAGGGAAGTGTCTGTTTAAAAAGGTGAATGAGAAGAGTGTAATTACCAAAGCAGAAGCTTAATTAGGATAGCAGCATCAGTTCTTTACTGCATGCTTGCAAGAAAATCATTACGGACTTCCTTTTTGTATCTCGTGCAAAAAGGAGCACTTAAAAGCATAGTGCTACTTAAAATCACTTTGGGATTTGTCTCTGTAGTGGTTCACAAAGCGGTAGGTTGCCTGCTTTATCGGTGCCACTCCTGGTGACGCCGTGAGGTATTGTAGCACATCCCAGGTGCATTCTGCCTCCAAGAAAAGCTTTGCTTGGCTTATCAAAGTGGTAAGACTGGAGGCTTTCAGACCAATCCAGGCAACAGTCTATAAATTAAAATAAGACCCCAAATCAACAACAGGCAGCATAAGAAAAACTAAAACACATATGACAGTCAAGTGTTGGGGAATCGGTTCGTTTTCCAGTCTTTCTGCCAAGACCTGATTTCTGAGGTATTACAAGAGCCCCCGAGAGCAGATGGTGTTGCAATGAGCAGTAATTCTCTCTTGGGAGAGTAACTTGGAGTCTTATCCATAGATCCCAACAGATAGTGTAAAGATTTAACAGCAGCTTATCCTTAAAGTAGGAATGGATGTGTGGACTTTTGAGACTTCTCACCCTTTTCCTTAGGGGAGGGAGGAGGTCATTTCTGCAAAGCTCCGGGTTGCAAAACCGTTTCACTGTTTAAATGTGGTTTAAATTTTGAGGGCCCTGATGCGAAATGTTTAACACAGCTCCTTGTACAGCAGTCAGCCTTGGATTTAGAAATGTAAAATGAGAGCTTTTCTTTTTTAATTTAAAATCCTCCCATGTAAGCTGGAAAGAAAGAAGAATAAAAGACTCAGAAACTGGCAGAAATTTACTTTGTTTTACAAAATGCAGCTACCTATGCGCCCCCCCCCCCCCCTTTTTTTTTTCTCATAACCTCAGAAGAGTGAGCAGAAATAAATGTTTCTCTTTCAGATAATGCATTGCTGCTGCAAGCCCTTGCCCACCAGGCGCGTTACCTCAGCGGCCAAGCTCTGCTGATTATCGCAGAATATCTCTCAGGTATTGTCTGCTTCAGTTAATCTCCACTTCCAAGTCAAGAAGTCTTCAGAGGGACTATTTAGAGGGAATGCCTCTCAATAGACAGTGGAGTAGCTCATCAAGCACCAGAAGGTCCTGAGCTTGTCCCTCCTGCCAAACACACCCTGGTATAGGGGTACTTGGCAGGGGTTTGCCCTCACCGCTGCGGAGGCGTGCGGCATATGAGATGAGGACAGTGCTCGGGCTCCAGCACTGAGGTCTCACTGGGGCATCTCCGGACCCGCCTCCAGCAAAGAGAGGGGCCAAAAATACCCTGGCTGGCTCCTCTTTTTGAAGGACAGTACAGTAAAGATCGTGGAGGTCTGTAAGAGGTCCCTTTTCCAAAGCAAACAACCATCCTTTAGAACAAATTGTGGCAACTGGTATTTCTGAGGATCAGTTTCTTTTGTCATCATGGGATTCTTGTTTTCCTGTTGGAAACTTTTGAGGCTGAATCCTGCAGAGCCTCGTGGTCATAGTGTAGGTGAAAACTCAACACGCATATTACCAGCAAGGGTTTTGCGCAAGGCAGGATTTGGGGGCAGAGGGGCAGAAGCGGGCAGTTCAGCCCAACCCACTGAGGCTCCATGCCCGTGTTGCAGATACGACCTTGGACTGAGCATTTCAGGATGTGCAAACAGTCTATTTCTGTATCAGTGATGTCCGACACACTACAAATGCTGCTGAAAATTGATTTATAATAGGAGCTTGCTATGTCAGCAATAGCCAAGGAATGGAAAAAATTGTAATCTCGATATATGCTAGAGAAGACTATTTATAGCCTCGCTTTAATTAGGGCTAAATCCACTGCCAATTATGTCAGCCTCTTTTAATCCAAGGTTTAATATGCTTTGCTTCTTCATTATGAATCTCAAAAAGGTATGTTTAGCCATAGCAAATGTGAAAGGACCTTTAAAAGGTAATTTGAATAAAGTAAATCTCCATAAACGTGGAAGGTAATTTTACAGTTACTTAATCTCTTTTTCAAATAAAGCATTTGAACATAAATTGGGACTACTTTAGAGAGAGCAGATGTGCTCTCTGGGATTTAGTGGGAACAGACAGCTCGCTCTCTTCTCCAGCTCCGGAGTGACCGCTGTGTTTAATAGCATTGAAACTCAAATTAACTCCCATTTTAAAATAGGTACCATAACCTTTTTCCTGCTTACCAGAATTGTTTTTAGGTACTTTCAGGAGCTGTTTAAGTGTTGATGACTGATGCTAGCTTAACAGCGTAGAGAAAAGGAAGGTCCTTCCACTATAGAATAATGAATGGTTACTACATTTCCACTGAACAGAAAATAAGAACTCTGTCTCCAGACCATTTCAGATTTTGATCTCTCAGCAAAACTTGCCATGCCAGGAGCCTATTGGTAGTAAATTTTTGTTTGTATTTAATATAGTTCCGTTCAGAAAATGAGCTGAGAGCAGACTTCAGAGAGAATGAGAGAGAACGCTTGCTTTTTGGTTCAATTTAAGCCCCCTGTGTCAGATTTTTCTCTCTCTTCCCCTGTTTCAGGGAACGTTGTGAGGGTAAATGGCATTAAAGTTGTGAGATGCTCAAATGCCATAGCAGTGGGGTCTGGGTGATTATCTGAGGCATCCTGAAGTTTGAAACAGCTGTTCATTAGAAACCACCAAGTATGAGGGGAAAGAAGCTCAGATTAGACCATTCTGCCAAAGACATCAGTTAGTCACTGATGTTTCTAATGAAACTGTCAAGCAGCACACATCTTTTGTGGGGTGAAGTTTTGACGTGTGGTATAATACTGCCATTTGCTGTGTGCCACTGAGCAAAGGGAACTGCCAGATTAGACTTTTGGCGTTTTTCATCAAAGGTCACAAAAAAGTAATCCTCCTTTTTATTAGAAATCTTTCAATCACCTCTCCAAGCTGCATTTCAGGATCTTCAGCAGCTGGTTTAGACAGCTTCTTAATGGAAATAAACAGCGATTTGACATTTTTGTCATTTGTAATGCAGAAGTGGGTGGTGAAATGATTTACAAAATGGGTATGATTCACTTTGTTAAGTCTTCACGGATACAAAGCCTTTGATTTGGAGAAATTGAGGTCCTCAGAGGTTGGTTGTTCTGTTCGGTGGATGGTCAGCCACAGTTGCCTGTTTCTGGATCATCGGGCTCTTTGTGCTTGCTGATATTAACCAGAAAAGGCTTCCAAGAACCAAAAATAAAAGTAAGTCCTTGTTTGCATTCGGGTTGTTAAGAAGCTTGTCTCTCTCACCCGGCAGGGCTTGTGGCATCTGTTTATCCCTGGAAACCCCAAGCCGTCAAGCGCTACGCCCTGCCCACGCTCTGGTTCTTCCTGGAAAACAGGGTCCTGCCTGTCCGAAGCGGCAATGTCAGGGCTGTGGTTGCCAAGTTTGCAAACAGCCTATACAATCTGATGGGCGCCAGGCTGAAGGAGCATGCCGCCAGACAGCCTCACCATGTGGTGAAAAACCTCGGGGATGTTTTGGAGCTGAATGACTGGTGAAGGCTTGGTGTGCTCCAGGAAGTTGATGGAGAAGCGCTGGATGGGACAAGTGGAGGCAACGGTGGACATGGCGGTGGCATTAGTTTCATTCTGTGTGTTTGAAGAATGGGATTTACTTTGCAAAGTTTATAGTTACAGATGTGCATAGTATATTTTGATGTAGGCTTTTAAAAAATAATAAAAAAGAAAAGGAAGTGTTTTTCAAAAGTTTCTCTCTTGAGCTCATCTTCACTAAGAAGCTTGCATAGATACCAAAAAAGTAAAACCCGTGTGTAAATGCAATTTGTAACTGTAAAAAGGAAAATAATATATTTATATCCATACTTAGAAAGTAAAAGATGTGCATATATATATATATATTTACTTAAAAATTAAGAGATGGGCTTTGGAAGCATTTGCGCTATAGGACTAGATGGCTTGACTCAGGAAGCCGAGAATGAGAGACCAGGACCTGCTCACCCAGAGAGTCTGCGGTGGGGTTATCGGAGGGTATGCAGCCCACTGGATGTGCCAGTGCAGACTGTAGGTGCCAAGCTACCAGGTGGCCCTTTTACAAGTCTCTGGTAGCTGCTGGTGCAATGGCGGACACCTGAGATGTCCAGGTCAAGCTCAGACCCCTAGTGTCGTGTCCACCCCTGGGGAGGTGCAGGAGAGGGGTTCGGGGCAGGGGGCCGTGCCACCTTGTAGGGGGTGCTGCGTGACACATGGGGTGCTGGGCAGTGAGTGGGCTGAGGGTGTCCTACAGAAGCTGGGGGAGAGATAAGCTGTGCGCAGGCATTGTGGGACAAAGTCTATTTTTTGTAAATATATACATTTTCTAAATGTATTTTTTGCTGTCTTTTGAGACGTGAAGGGTTTCCCTTACATGCGGACCAATAAAGCACTTCTGAACCTAATATTCAGGAAACAGAGTGAGGAAGGGATGTGCCAGTCCTTCACCATACCGAGGTCTGGAAACATAAAAGGGAGAAGTTATGAGAGAAGAGAGGAAGGGCTGAAAGCAGCAGCTGTTGGTGCACCTGCATAGCCAGATGTCGAGACAGAGCAGCCTCATCTATGCTCATATATTCCTCCATATACTGGCAGAGTTTGGAAAGAAAGAACAATGGAAGTTTTGGGGAGAAGAAAAAAATCGGAAAATAATGACATGAGACACGCTGGGCCCATGGAAGGTTAAAAGAGCCTTGACAGGTTCTTGCTGGGTACAAGGACCTTGTATGAAGCTGGGAGGCCAAAGAATACTGCAGGGATATCCGCCCATCCCGGGGGTCTTGGGCTCTTACGTTTATTTGCTGCATTGTTTGCCATGGGTAAAGCTATACAGGACTGCAGCTCGCCATGTACTGTTGTTGCACTGCATTACCTCTTAAGGAATCTCTTTTTCTTTTTAGTACAGTACTAAAGTGGTGAAATTATTTAGTAGGCTCTTCTAAAATGTTGGGTTTGGGTTTTTTTTTTTTGCTGCTGCTGTTTTGTGTTTTTAACTCCCAACTTTTGGTAGCTGGGAGTGCTCAGGAACTCATCTCTGTGAAGTCTTGGCATGTGACATAGGCCAGGGACCTGGCTCTGAAACACTGGTGTCTCTGGGGATCCTGCAGAGCCTGGTGGGAGCCATAGTCCTTGCAGATCTGCTAAAGCGTTTTGGAGCTTAGCATCTTGAGAAAGTTTTCTAACAGCTTCCCAGAACCAGCAGCAGCCTGGTAGGGTGCAGTTGCTTTGCAGGTGTGATGGGGCTCCGCATAGTTTCTGTGTGCACCCAAATGCTAAAGGTGAAACACTGGAGAATGTTAGAGGGTGGCTGAGTTGGAATAGCAAATCTTGAGCTATGTCACTTCGTTAAGCACCTGCAGTTTGCTACTGCCTGAGATTTATTTTAACAGGCAATTATATTTTTTTTTACCAGTTGGCATCTCTAGAGGGCCTCCTGGTTTTGCTCCCTCTACCTCAAAAGTGGTTCTTGCCACTTCCCTCCTCTGCTGATCTTTCCCTCGGAGCCCTGTAATGCTGCTCTGTGCAGGCTGCTTTTGCTGGGCTGAATAAAACCTCTTGGGTTTTTACTTTCCTCTTTGGCTGTGCTCGGGCCCTTGGGAACATGGGGGGAAGTTTCTGCATGTGGGGTAAGAAAAGCTTTTGTGCCCATCATAGGAGGCCTCCCAGAGCCCCTTTTGATGCTTTTAGTTGTAGCACTTGCAAAGTAGGTTTGAAAAGTAACCCATGTAACTGGTTTATTAACCTCTCTATTGGCCTCGAGTGGTGCTGTCATGCATAGTGTTCCCCACAGTCAATGAGAATAAAGCATTGCCTGCCAGTACCTCTTTTCTGTCTAGGTGTTTTATTTTTTTAACTCCCCAACTGAGACAGTTTCCCCATGAGAGGGGCACTCCCACCACAGCTGGATCAAATTTAGCTGGTAATGGGACTGTCTGCAGTGACAAGCAGAGGGGTTAGTGGGGAGGGGTTAATTCATCTCAGGTGAGCTCTCCTGCCCACATGTTGCACAGGTGTGCATCTCAGAAGTTATTAAGAAGCTGCTGAGGTTTCTGGATGGTGCAAACAAAAGGCAGAGCAGTGTTGGACCTTCTTCTAGCACTGGTAAGAATTTAAACATTTTTCTAACTTATTCTTATGATACTTTTATTACAGCAGTCTCACCAGAGAGGAGACTGCAAGCTGCACTTGCAGGGCCAGCTGAATTAATTAATTACGGTGTTAAATGTGCAGTGCAGCTGTTAACGCACAGAAGTTAGTATAGCAAAAGAAACTTATGGCAATCTTGTACGTTGGCTTACTTTACCCTGTGTCCTGCCAGAGCCCCAGGACAGACCCTGGCTGTCACAGATGGTCCCTCCTGCGTGCTGAAGGTAAGAGTTGGTGCCATCAAGGGAAGGTGGGGGATAAAAGGTAACATGGCTTCTACCACAAAGGAGTGAAGAAAGCCTACGTTCCCCTACAGAGTGGGAAGAGGGTGGGCTTGTGCCATCTCCCTGTGTGTGGGGACACTGGAGCTCTGAAGCTGCGTGAGCAGAGAGACTGGTGCCGTGTACTCTGAATCCAGTCTGCAGAATTCATCGTTTCCTCAAATGGGTGTTTTCCTCTCCCCAAGAGAGAAAGCGTGTGCCTGGTGGCGTGGCTCATCTGCTCTTCAGAGTGCTGGTGCCATGCAACTGTGTTAGCTGGACCCTGAATCTCCCTGTGGAAATGCAGCCACCAACCCCTGCAGGAATGGAAATGCATGAACCTGGCAGTTCCAGAAAGACTTTGAGCATGGGGATGGTATGGAAAAGTGAATGGCAAATAGGGAGGGAGGACAAGGAAGGAAGGATGGACCCGAAGTATGGTGCGGAGGCTGAAGTGTCCTGTTGTAAATAATATTGATGCTGCATCGTGCTGCTGCTGTGAGAGGTGGAGCAGAGAATTAAAGAATGCACTTGAAGGGAGCTGCTTTTGCAAAGGTGCGGGTGGGTCATGGAGTGTAAAAGGTGATTCTGGTAGAACTTGCTCTTGCCAAGGGTAAAGGTGGGCTCGGGAACCAGCTGCTGAAGTCGTTCTCTCAAGCAGGGAAGCTGGGGGGGGCTGCACTGAGGTGGCTCTTTTCATCCTTGTTAAACAGTGATGATGGGAATAAAAGTGGTTGCATTGCTACCAAATCTCTGACAGCTGACACTGAATCCTGATACTGTGATACTGCCTTTCATACAGGCAGAGGTGAGAAAACTACTCTGGTTAAAATTAGAGTTGACCTGAACATTTAAGCCTTGACTCTGCCTTAGCTGAACGAAACAGTAACTTTGTTTGGCCAACAAACTGCCCCTGTGTACCCTTAAAAGCGCCCCCAATAGTTTTTGGATGCAATTGGCAGTGGTAAAGGAGCTTGTAGAGCCTCTCTCTGTGCTAATAGCTGTGCCCCGGATAAATGAAGGCTGTGCTGCTTTCACAGCCATTCAGCATGTTTCACCTCTGCTGCATCTGAGAGCAGAAAGTAAATACTCTGTCCCCTTTGGAGACTGCAGTGAAGGCTGTGGGATGCGCAGGTCTGTCATGACCCACTGCTGGGTCCTGGAAAGGACATACGTGCCCAGCGGCCGGCTCTGCTGTTATACCCCGGCTCTTGGGCACAGCCTGAAATTTTGCATCCCGTGTGATTCAGCTGCTGCTGCTCTGGCTTCCTCTACAGACACACACACATCTATATGCATGTGTCTATACTGGGAGATGTTTCCTCTGTGCAATAGTCCTCTGCGTATGCTGTCAGTGTATATAATACATCAGGCTATAAAACTGACACGTTTCTGTCAGTGCAAATAGTCAAGTAGCAGTACATGTTATTTCAAGAAGGGCAATTGGCTATACTAATAAGGTGACTTTCATATGGATATACTTGTGCCAGCACTAGGATCGCTATTGCTTTGACTGCCGTATTATTCTAGCAGGTTTTTATTTTCAGTATCACCCCGTGCAAACAAAACGTGCCCCTGTTTCCCCAGGGAACAGCCGCCCTCTGGCCAAGCCAGCCCGATGGCTCTGGGAGGTGCCCTTGCCGGCTGGACCTCTGCAGCTGTGGGACCTCCCTGCGCGGTCTGGCAGCCGCCGGCAGGTACTGCTGCTTCATTCTCCACTGGTCCTGCGACTAATGCTCCATTTGAAGGTAATGGTAGCATCGTGACCCTCTTCTGCTCCTGCCCAGGGTTGACAGTAGGAAGCTATTTTTTTTTGCAAGCTTGCAGATTGCTCTTGTCCCAGTAAGCGTTGGCCTAAAATCTTCCTTAATGCAATTCCAATCAGGAATAAATCTGTCTTACCACATCCTGTCCTTACTGGTCCTCTCTTCCTCTTTTCCCAAGGCTTCTTTGTTTCATGTGCTGCTGTTATTGACTAATCAGCATTATGATGGCATCATTTATTTACATGTTTGGGGGACAATGTACCTGAGAGGTCCTGTATAGAATAAAGTTTTCGAACTAGGCGTATTCTGTGCTCACAATAGGCCTGAGCAAAGAAAACTTGACCTAAATCCCAAAGCTTTGCGTATTTGCAATCCAAGTAGTTTCTGGCTCGTAGCTGTCTTCAATCACAATTTTATATGTAAGAAGAGGAAACGTATTTCACTGGGAAAAGATGTACTGCTTTTGAAATGGCATCTATATGTATATTTACCCGGGACAGCAGTCAAGTAGTGTTGTTTGTAACTTGTTTGCAGAAGGATGAGTTGACCATGAGGCCAACAACAGGTGAGGAGGGTTTCTCAGATCTATTTATACTCCTGTCTGGGTGCCCTTCAGCCCAGAGCTATGTGATAATTTATTGCTGTGGGCCAGTGCTTGCCAGCTTAATAAATTCCTGCGTAGCTGGAACAAGTGCTTCTGGGTTCGGCTCTGACATTTGGTGGACTGCGTGATCGTTGACAATGCCACCTTTTAAGAAATTATTTAAGGGTTTCATTTCATGATAATTTGAATCTTTTAAACGTACATTCTAACTTGTAGCTGCCATTACCCTCTGCCTTAGGGAAAAACATTTCACAGCCCAGTGCAAATTATAACATTTTGACAGCAAAGTCTGCATGGTTGCCAGTTTCTGATGTTGCAGAAGAAAATGCGTGTGTGATGTGTTAATTAGGCTTTCTGAAGGAAAAAAATCTATTTTATGTGGCCGCGTGTGTTTGCTTAGCTATGGATCTAATCCTGGCCTAGTAAAGCCCAGGCAGGGTAGCACGTTGCAGGGAAGAACAGTCCATGAGCTTATAGGGTTGCCATTACCAGCACAGCGAATGTGTCCTTTTGGGTTTTCCTTGGAGACAAAATTAGGGAAATAAACTGCCCGTTTTACACCCCCCCCCCCCCAATATTCTTTCCGATTTTTTTTAATATGTCGCAGTAAATGCAGTGAAACTTTATACCTACCTGCACACTCGCTGTTGGAAGGGTGGCATTTTTTTTCTCTTGTTAAAGTCATCACTCTTTCATACCAGAAACATTTCTTAGTCTTCAAACATGGTAATAAACCAAAATGGATGATGCCTGGCCCTCTTGATGATGCTTTGGAGTACTGGTAAGTGCTCGGCTTACAAAACTAAATTTAGATTTAGCTTGGGTCTTGGCTCAGTTTTATGCAAGTTTAGGAGGGAAAGAAAATTTGAGATAGAAAACTTGAGATAATTGGATCCACTGGGCCCCGTGCTAGCTTTCTGCTTACCTTTTTGCAGGACTGGCTTGTCATCCCCAAATGTGTGGGTGGGAGATGGTCAGCCCCAGCGCTGTTGCTTTTAACTTCTGGAGCGTATCAGTCTCCTGGGAAGCACCATCTGAAGAATAGAGAAGCTCATACAAGTCCTGGTCTCCTTTTTTTTGCTGCACGGAGTCTAAATTCAGCCTATCACAGGACTCTTAAAGTTATTAGCCCACTGTTTATTTAAAGAAGTAACTTTCTATTTTTGCTGGTTTGTAAACAACCTTTGAAGAGGTTAGGACAAGCTTCACTGTGTGTTGGGAGTAGAAAGGCTGCAGAGCTGTTGGTCAGCCAAGGGAAACTGGGGATACGCTGAGCATCTAAATGCCTACTGCACTCCTTGTGCTGTGGTGTTTCCAGTAGCTTTTTTTTCCTGTGGAAAAGCTTAATCTAGCTGTTTGGCCGTCAGGGGAGCTCTGTGGGGCTGCAAATGGGAAGTCGTTGACTTGCCAGGGCTAGCAGAGCTCAGAGATGCAGTACGTGCTTTGTCCCTCTCTTGGCTATTGATAGGATAAATAGTTCTGAAGTACTGAGTTTTTCAACATGAAGAATGTAGTGTTGTATTTTTTTAATTGTCCGTGGAGTTTTCCAGATTATTTCTTTACTTTGCACCTTAGAGATACCCTCTTACCAGCTGTTGTTAATGTGATATGTGGATTGATACGAACTTCGTCTAAGACTCAGAATTAGGTAATGGCTTACCAGGAGCCCTGTGTCTTCCTAGCTACTCAACTGCAGAGCCCTGTGTGACAGCAGGGCATCCCTGATGCTCTCCATTCCCCGGCTTATCCACATGAAAAAGTGTGCTATGGCAACCTACTTGTATGCCAGGTCTCTTAAGATAATTAATGCATGCATATATGTATATGCATGTCTTTTCTCTGCAATATAAAGATGAAAGGATCTGCAGGGATATCAGGTTATTGACAGAAACCTCAATATTAAAAAAAGTCCAGAAAGGTGCATTGTCTTGTGCCCTGATTGTTCATGTTAACTATATTTCCAAGCAAAGAGACGCAAAGCTTCAAAGTGGAGGCAAACATTTAAAAAATAAAAAATAAAGCCATTGTATTGTAGTGGAAGGTTTAATTTCCAGTTTGGGTGTAAGCGATATTAAGGTATGAGGTTTGAGAGGGGCTAAGGCTGCAAGATAGAAATTGCCCTGTTAGGTTGACTTGGACTTGCATTTAAAAGCCAAACAGCTTTAGTGAATTTGTTGGTTTACGTTTTATCTGTAGAGTCATCTCGGCCTTGCTACGTATCTTTGTGTGTCTGCTGGAATGCCTGGAAAGTTTTGTTCACAGCTTTACAGTTACTACTCTGGGGAAGGACTGGTCTTTGTTAGCGTCCTTAGGCTTCAGCTTTCATTCATTCATCTACTAAAGACCTAGTGGATCAGTAGTAATAATAATAAATGAAGGGCAGCCTATAACATTGAAAGCTTTTAGTTTCTCTTTAATTGCTATATAATCAGCTCATCTGTGCCTCAAGGAAAACTTTATTAAAGCAGGAGGGATTTGTATGGGGTAAGATAGGCTTATCACCCCTTTCTCCTTTAAAGTAACCTTGATAAAGGGTGTACTCTATACAGTCTAACTTGAGAAATCCTCACAGGGTTACTTAATGCAGTCACAGAGTTGTATATTAGTGAAGAAAGAGAAAAGAATATGATGAGGAGAGGTAAGAGGCCAGATTTTGAAATTCAGATCAGTAAAGTGGAGAGCAATTAGGGACGGTGAAGGCTGTAGGTAATTTTGCGCTAGCAAGGGTGGAACAGGATAGATGCAGGGAGGGCAGATGTGAGATCAGAGGGATAACATGGTCCTGGGTCTTGATTACATTGGCCTGCTGAGTATTTACTGTCTGCATCCGCACATCCTTTTTTGACATTAATACTTTCATTATTCATCTAAAATGGGCAGTGGGCAAGAAATGCAAACTTGCGATCTTTGCCCCCAGTTTTCAGATGATCCAATATACAGTTGTGAGTTTGTATTAACCTTCACCTTTACCTGAGGACAACACGGAAGTTGGCCCCTAATCCATACTGCAAGCATTGTGAAACCTTCAGGATCTTGCCCAGGAAGATCAAAATCTCAGTTTGAAGTTTATACCTGCAACATGCACCTACACATGCTGCAGTCATAATGGCACTGGGTGTATCTGTCGTGGCAGGATTAATGACTTGCTAATCTACAAGGATTTCTCTTCACGAGGTGTTGGCAGCTCCTTACTGATTAGACATGACAGTAAGTACAGGTTACTTTGTGCTGTGATTTCTTTCCTTCCTCCCTATAGCAAAGGGGAAAACTTCTCAGAATATTCCTCTTAACCATTCATGAAGTTTTAACATTATGAAATGCTTTGGACAGGACAATGTTAAGAGGTGTGGCAGGGCAAACACTAATATACTGGTTTTATCAGTAACCTGCATAGTATTGTCAACTATATTGCTAATATCTGGGGTAGCTCTTGAAGTCAAAAGAAGTAACTGGAGCGTGTACAGTGCTTTTGTGTTCTGGGCATCTTCAGATGCTATGGGTATGAAGTGACAAGTCCCTTAAAGGTCTGAGATTTGAGCAGTGTCACTGGAAGCAAGGGCAGCTGCCAGCTTGTTAAAGGTCTGCAGGTGAAGTGCAGCACGAAGCTGCTAGCTGCTGTTTTCACAGCTTTGAAGCCCTGGCTGGAAAATTGATACTGCTTCACTCTGTGCTCAACCCTTCTGCAATGAGACTGCACTGCACTGGGTGGGCTCTGGTTTTAACCCTTAGGACAAAACCGCTACCCCGTGCTCGAGTTAGATCTGGTTGTATATAGAAGCTCTGCTAAGTGAGTGTAAAATTGCCAGGTAGCTCAAGCTTAAATCAGGGCAGGGGTGGAAGCACAACTGACCTCTGCTCTGGTCTGTTAGTGTCCGGGCTGGATCCTGTAGCCTAAAAAAGATGCATTTGCTGAATGGAAGGGCAACCTAAATTAATTGATGTACCAATAAAACATAAAACAAGACCGGCTTACGCTGTGCTGGGGAGGAAGCAAACAGACTCTTTTTAGCACAGGGCACTAGGCAGTGCACCAAGGAAGGAATCAGTAGTATAACATTGGGCTAAGATTTAAGCTGGTTGTATACGGAATGTAAGAGAGATCAAACTCATACCTTGCATATAAAAACTCTGATTTATTTACATCAGTAAAAAATAAATCTTAAAGTTGAGTATGGTTTTATAAAAGAATTGTATTCCAGAAATGTTGTATTCATGAGAAGTGGAAGGGTGTCCAAAAAACCTGTAAAAAAAAAAAAAGTGTTTTTTCAAAAAAGTGTGGCCAATCAAACTATAATTTCCTGCATACTATAGTTACTCTTAATCTCATGCTTGCAATACAAATTGAAGGTAAACACCTTATTTGCATTAGTCCTGTACGTTAACTGTGCTGAAGAGAACCCATTAGCTGTATGTAGTCATGAGTTCATATTACAGACTTGTAGATCAGTCCCGGAGAATTTCTGTTTCTTGAATATAAGGCTCAGTTTGGTGCAGCATCCGAATCCTTCAGCAGCTGCAGCGTTTAGGTGGGGTTGTGTTTGCAGTGAGCCTCCTGATGACCACAGCCTTAGACAAAGCCAGGAGAGATGCTGTGGCAGGGTGCCAGCTCGTGTACCACATCTTCAGGGGAGCCTGCTTTTTGGGGAAAGATGCTTTGTCTGACTCCATGTCCAGCTAGCACATGTGGGAGGAGGTTTCCAGCCTGATTGCTGAAGTGTGGCTCCATATGCTGCTGTAGCTCTCGCATCCCAGAGTTTGGTGCTTAGGGGATAGAAATGAGTATTTTTCTCTTACCGCCCACCATGGCTGTTGGGAAATTTCAGCAGGAAACCATAAAGAGATAAAATGATTGTAGCAGCTGAGCAGAAGCTGTCCTCCCACTCTGTTACGTTTTCATCTTCAAAGCTACGTTTAGGCATGCAAAGTGCTGGTTTTCTGCTGTCATGTTTCTGGTTTGTTTATTCTGCGTGGTTACTGCCAGCAGAACAGACAAACCCAAAATACCTGCAAACGTATTTGTACTTTTATGCAACTGGGAGAGAACTACACTTGTGATGAGGGGGAAGACTGGCCTGCAGAGTTTGCCCTGCTGATGATCTTTGCAGTACCTCCCTTGTGTTTTCCCAGTTTAATAGGGGATGGTGCATCTGCCTGTGTGATTACAAGGTAGATCTGTTGACATCTCCTGCCTGTACGCTACGGGTATGGCTGCTTGGACACCTCCAGCTCACAAACCCCTGACAATCCAACGCATCTGTTCATTGTGAGTTACTTCGCCCTATTCAATACCTCACCTTAAATATGACAATTAAAGTTTCTTTGTGTCTGTGTCGTAAAATGGCACTGAGATAATTGAAGAGTGGTTGTGATTAAGGCACTAGACTAAAACTCGGGAGTTCCAGTATCCAAAGGGATCCCTTGAACAGCATAAGATGAACCTCAGTTCCCCCATCATGAAGGTGGGCAGGAAGGGTTAAAAATCCTGTGTGAGGGTGAAGCCCCCAGATACCACCATCATAAAAACTGTAGGAAAAAAAGAAAACTATTCCTATCAAAATAGGGCTACAAATGGCTTTTTTCTGGATCTTGTTCTGTACTGAAATTGCATATGAAAACACATCAAATTAAATGCAACTTTTAATTAATGTAATTTTAATTCATCTTAATTGTGATGATAAATTAGATAGGTGAGCAAGATCCAGTAAATTCTGAAATGGTATTCCAGTAGATGCTGCAAAAGCCTAGGATTAATCGTAAATAACTTGTGTTTTTATTAACAAGAATCTGTCTAGACTCTTCACTGCAATTACAATAAATACCCTCAAAGTGTATAAATCGGAAAGAATATAAACCTGTTTGGGGAAGAAAAGGATTCTCTATGCTAGCATTATCTTCCCTAAAAAAAAAAAATAGATGCATGTCCTTAGGTGCCCCAGGATTTATAATGTTGTTTGATTGGGCTATTACAAAACTACTCTAATCAGGATTAAGCCTTGTACCCTGGAAACTAGAAGTGATGAGATTATGTGATAATCAAAGGTGATTTGGAAGATCAAAGCCTTTTTGAGGAATAAGATCCCTAATTTTATTCCTTTAAAAGGGGTTATTTTGTTTTAACTTGTATTTGACCTTATTCTCTCTCTGCAGGTTGATAAATATCTAGTGTAAAGGTGTGGCTTTGCTGAAGCCACTGATGTTTTTGCAATGAAACTCAATTGGTTCAGGATTTTACCTCCTCCCCCAGAAATGTCACAACAGCTGCTTTTTTTATATAACTGAAACTGTGATGCCTCCTGAGTAAATAACATGTCAAATGATGACAATTTCTGAGGTTTTTAACTCCTTTAGCTACACAGTGAAACAAAGGACTTGGCTACACGTCCTGTTTTTATCGAATCAGTTTGCCTCAGACTCACCCAGCTGCAAAGCATTTCTTTCACTCGGTGTAAATCTTTGCGTTAAACCATTAAAATGCGATCCGATGGAGAAGCAGCTGGCTACTGCCCTGCCGACGTTTCCTTAGGTCATTGGGGCCAGTTTGGGTTTTCAGATGCAATGCCATCGTAATGTTTCCTTGCAAGGAAAAAAATGAAGCCGTGTTTCGGAGGCTTGGGTAAAGGCTGCTTCCTCCCTCCAGGGCCTCTGGCCTTGCTCGTGCCTCTGCCTTCGCGGGGGCTTCTGCCGTCAGTCCCTCTGCAGCCCCTGGCCCACGACATAGAGCTCCGGGTGGGAAGCAGATCTGTTGGACTCTCTGATTTCAGGGACGCAAGGGCTGTTCCAAGAGTCGCCTGCTTTTCTACGGCTCTCCTCCAAGCTGCGGAAGGAAAGACGCTTAAGTTAAGAGGCTAATGAATTGCGACTTTTTAAAACGGTGCTGCTCAGACCCCGTTAGCCCACAAAGCACAAATGCTGCACAATGTGGTGTCATTCCCCGTCTCCTCCAGTATAGATGCTCTTTATATGCACCATCTTTATTTTATTACTGTGATGCCAAATACACTGTATTGTCCTCTCCCAAAACTCTCTTGGGAAGCAAACATTTCGTACATCTAATAGGGGATCAGTATGAATTTGGGCTCACTTGCAGATAGAGACAGATTTGAGTGAAAAGCCTTGCTCAAGACTCCACTGGAGGAAAGGTCTTACCTCTGTTATGCATCTGCTTAGTGTGGTTACAGTGATTTCTGAGTATGCCAACATGACTGTGGGATGTGTATTCTGGTGGTATAAATCTGCTGCTCTAGAGACAGGACGACTGAGATGCAGAATGTGTAAATGATGTTCCTGAGGCCGCACTGGCAATCTCTGGGTGCACAGGGGCTTTATGAATCAAGATTGACAAAGCTAGTCATGAACATCTCGCGCCATGGGCCTTTGTGCTGAAATGTGCCCTGTGTTGCTGTAACTAATTAAAGTGGTTTATGTTCTACATGAGGAAATATTCCAGAGTCATAGAATCGTCTAGGTTGGAATCTGGGAATTATTGTATTTGAAGTAGATAAACTGCTAAAGTGAATTAGCTTTCAACTACAGACAAGCTGTTATGTTCCTATTCTGACTGCTAGGACTTCACTGATTTGAACTGCTGAATGAAGAGATTTGTGATACATGGCCAGTCATGAAGCTAATCCAGATTCAAACATCCCCCAAGTGCAGAAGGTGCCACTTGGGCTACTTGCTTTGGGCCCGATTCAGTCAACCCCATCCATTCTCAAGCCCTCCTTGAACAATATCTTAAAGGCAGTAGTGTTTAATCTTCTCTCTCTGCTCTACCTCTTGGGAGATTAACAGTCTCAATGAATTATTATTTCACTTAACTGCATGCACAGAAATCCTGTTACAGATTGACAGGATTTCTATAAGCAGAGCAATGGTACATCTTATGCCTTGATAAGGTGCCAATAACTGCTGATTGCTGTCAAACGACCAAGCTTAGAAACCAGGAAAGTTAGCCCAGTCTGTCCATCCACAGGCTGTCCAAATGTGAACCAGCAGTACTGACTTGAGCACTGAAACCTGAAACTCTTGTCCAGGTACCCTGAGACTAAAAACAAAAGCTCTAGCTCCAGCCCTAGTTAGGGCTAACGATGTTTTAAGTCCTGACAGTCCTTAAGAGCGTGGCATGGGCATGAGATGTGCTTGGGAAAGGAGTGCTTTTTGCCTTCTAGGGGAGCAGTGAGCATGCAGGAGACACACAAATCTGTGCGCAGCACTGACATTTAATGCCTGGCAACGCCAGCTAGCAAAAGGAGATGGAAGTCGCATATTTATTTTTTTGTGTTTCTGCTAAAATGGGGCGAGTGGGAGAGGGTACTCGGCTGCCTGATGAGGAACATGTTTCTTGTACAAGCTCCTATCTTTAGCAATCTGCTTCTCAGCAAATGGATGTTTTAATTGGGCATGGAAAAAGTGGAGGGATATATCCTGGAGTTTGGGAGCATGGGAGAAACTGGCTAACTCCCTGATTTTCAAAATGTTTCACCTATAGAAGAGTGATGCTATTGCAGGTTTAGCTATGCCTTCCCTCCCTCTTGCAACTAGTGCTTGAAGCTGCTAATAACTCACAAAAACCTCACACAGACAAAAAAAGGCATTGTTATACTTGGAGAAGAGAGGTAGAGTGAAGGAAGGAAGGAAAGGAGACTGACAGCTGAGTGCAAATAGCTTGTGAGTTTGAGACCAGATGCAAACACGGCCAGAATGAGGAGGTTTAGGAATACAACATCTAGTTTAGGCAGACAGTTTGAAACTTCCCTCTGTCAGCTGAATGAATTGCAAAGCAGAGGATGCCCTGGATGCTTAACGAACTTGACAGAGAAAGATGGATCAGAGTGTGATGGTTTGTCTGTTATGGTATCTGCTATAAGAGCAGGGGTCAGCATCTGTGCATGGGGATGTGGTGCTCACAGCTGTGGCAACCGCTCTGGTCCTCAGCAGGAGGAGATGACCAGCAGTGATGTGAGTGGCTCTCAGAGCTTTTGCCATGTGCTGATTCCTAAAATGGTCCTTCTCTGCCTGTCAGCATGTTTGCAGTGATATTCATATTAGGCCATTCATAGGCTCACAAGAGCTGCCTAGAGTAAACTTTTACAGACTATTTTAAGTGTAAGAAAACACACAGTAGTGTATTGCATCTTAAATCAGCGCACGTGGTAATTAATGGGCTAAATTTCTCTTTTGCTTATATTGATATAAATTTGGATTAACGCAGTAGGACTACTTTTGATGTCCATTTGTATAAATGGTAAGCCGAATTTGGTTCGGGATTTATTTCACTCTTCCAAAATGCTGTATATCATAGCACTAGGATATATATGTTTTTTCATGAAAGGGATGATTTTATTTACAGTGTTTGTTTTATATTACTCTCTATGCTCTGACAGATTATAATAGAAAGATAATACACCCCACTGAAGCATAAATTAGCTAACAATTTATAATTGACTGTTTTTAAAATTGATCCATAAAACTGCCAGGGCTTTTGTCTTGCAAGGTTTGACATAAAGCCTCTTTTGAAAACATGTAGTTCTACTAGCAGGCACTGGAGTAGACAAAGCTGTCTTCACACAGTACCTAAACGCAACAGAAAACCTAGCAGCAATGTACAGGACTTTTAGGAAATCCTCAGATGTCAGAATATAATGCGATATTAGAACTGGGAATGCAAAATGGTTTGCATTCCCTAGTGGTTTTTGCATGTTTTGTCCAGCACTTTCCTCTACTGTCAGTGTGGGAAACTTGGACCTTATTCTTTTTTTGGGGGAGGGAATGCCGGGACATCTGACTTCAGTATCCACGACTGTGCCTGTACTCACAACGCACTGAGTGCAATTTTATCTGCTGTTAGGGTTGGTCTTGCAATCCCTACTCGTGGGGTTGATTCATGTGGTTTCAGCTGTTCGGTGGCAAGAGTAAAAATACTCCTCACATGAGGAAAGGTTACCTGAGAAGGGTCTTAATCCTCTTGCATAGCTTAGAACTTAATGGACTTGAACATCCTAAGATGCTAAAAAACCAGAATAACAACACTTTGTACTTCCAGGCTGTTATGCTGATCTTTGAGTACTCCCAAACACCAATTTCTGCTTCCTGGCTGTTTTTGTGATTTATTTCTTTAAGTGGTAGATAAAATTTAAAGCTAAACCCAGTTTTTTTAGAAATGGTCATGAATGATGGCAAACATGGAACTGGCATGTGTTGATGCTTCAATTTCTTTAAACTGACTTTTTCAGAGCAATGAATCTCCAGTGGCCATGGGAGGTTTTTCCACTTTGAAAACTGGGCTTGGGCGGCGGACCCATCAGACTTGAAATCAGCACCTAGATCTGAAAGCCTACAGGAGAAGCTCAAAATCTATAATTATGTCCATACAGATCCTTGCCTACACATAATCTATCCATCATTCTTGCCAGCTGATTTGAAACATTTTAATACAGATTTCAGCTGAACAGTTTATTGGTTTAGAGGCTGATGTTAGGAACGACACCCTTCCTCTTGGTCCAAGCCTACCTTCTCATGGTTGTCTAAAAGATGTTTATAACTTGAGGGCTACTTCAGAGCTTTTAAGAATTAAATGTGGATGGCCTGAGCCCCCATGCAAATAAGGGGAGTTCTGTGCCACGAAAACCAGCACTGGATTTTCCCTGGGCTGCCTGTCACAGCAGATGTGTAAATGTAAGGCTTGAGCAAGCCATGGAAAGTTAACTCTTCCCTTTATTCAGACTGGCAGTCTACTGAAATCTTGAGGAATAGAATAGAACAGAATATTTCAGTCGAAAGGGACCTGAAACAATCATCTAGTCCAACTACAGTGTTATCCTTGCCCAGCCATCTGTTCTGAACATGAACAGGGCACTTTTCTGGGAAATCTCTTAACGACATTAAATTCCCATCAGGAGTTTAGAAAGCCAAACGCGGTACTATACTTCTGCTTCCTTAGCCTAAAGTGGAAAGTTTCTTACCTTGCTTGGTTAAGCGTGGGTTCGCTGCCAGCTGTTACAGGAGCTGGAAGATGAAACTGGACCCCTGGTCGGCGGTCAGAGAAACTTCTCCTCACGAATGGCTGAGGATTGGCGGCGCTCAGGGACAGCTTCCTGGTTCGGTCTCCAGGCTGCCGGAAAAGCAGACTGCTCTTTTGGAAAAGCCGTGAAGCTTCATGCTGGCTGGTCACCTCCGCAGCGGGTTTGGTGGGTACCAGGGGAGATCTGGCTTCAAATAAGGAAGAGGTGGCTGGGCAAAATATTGAACGGACGTTGCTGCCCCTCTTGGAGGAGGAGAGCTGGGGCTCGTCCCCAGCATCCAGCCCAGCTCTCAGCCCCTTGTAGGAATGGGATGGGGAGGTTGGTGGGGAAGGGGTGGTGGGGAATGGAGGGGGGCTTGCGTCTCGGCGGTAGGCTGGGGGGCCCAGCAGCCGGTGTGGCGTTGGCGAGCTTTGTTTGTGGCCCATAGGAGGGCTGAGTGGTTTTCGCTGGGGTGGTGGAGAGGGCATCGTCTTCTGCAAGGTTGGGCTGGGCACCCTGGGGCTAGAGGGGGGACTGGGTTTCTTCTGCAAGGTTGGGCTGGGCACCCTGGGGCTAGAGGGGGGACTGGGTTTCCTCTGCATGGTGGGTGAGCTTGGTTGCGGGTTGCTGAAAGCCTGCAGAGAGTGTCTGTGGTGTGTTGCGGGGCTGAAAAGCCGCTTCTCAGTCGGTGGAGAAGAAGGAGGAGTTCTCGTTGGGGAGACCCTCCTGGAAAACGCTGAGCCTTTTTCATTTCTCCTGAGTGAATCGGGAGAACCATGCTTCTGGTATTGCACTGAAGTCCTGGGTGAATTGGGCTCTTTGCTCTCTGAGCTGTTGCTGTGTGGTTTTGAAACCTCACTGGGATTTTGAAGAGGAATAATTTTATGGGTTTGCTTGTACAAATCCGCAGCCTCTTTTCTCTGGGTCGCCAGTATCTCCTCCTGGCTGGGGATGTGCACGTTGGTAGGGTTCAGCTCCAGAGAGTACCTCTGCAGTTTCTCGTCCTCTGCTCCCGTATTCCTTAGACCTTTATTAGCGATTGCACTGGGGCCACTGATATTTTTACTTGGCAATAAGTCGAGGTACTGAAGGGAGGCTTTCATTTTTGGGGAAACTTGGGATCTCTTAGTAGTATGAAATTCTGTTTTGGCGGGCTTTTTGGTGTCTTCTGAAGAGTTTCCTTCTATTCTTGCAGTTTGTTCAGGCTCAGATAAGTCCAAAGAAGTGTCCATTAACATTTCAGGTGGTGGTGGTGGCAAGTTCTCAATGTCTTCATCAGTCTCTTCCTTTGTGTCCTTCTTGCTTAATTCTGCAGCTGGTGCAGGAGGAAAGGCATTTGGAAAGCTAGAAGAAACTCCACTGGTGCTTGAAGGGTTTGTGTCTTCTACTGGTGAGATACGATGCTTAAGATTTAAAGGTGCCAGGCCTCTCTGAAAGGGAATGGTGGGTGGGATGACTGGAAGTCCAAATTTTCTGGTGCACTTTACTGGTCCCAAAGTTCTTAAAGGTGCGGCTTTTACAAGATCATCAGTAGGACTGAACGTTTCAATAAGCTTTTTGACCGACTGTCGGGGGGGACAGCTGCTGCCACTGAGCATTTGTGCTCCAGGAGGCTCTTTTTCTTTGCCTCCTGATGTCTCCTGGGTGGGCGTAGTAGCTCTTAAAGGCTTCCTGCCTCTCTTTTCATCCAGCTGATGGGCAGGATTTTGATCAGGCGTGAACAAAGGGGCTTTATCCTGGTTAGGCAAGATGCTGAAATTTTTTGAGAGGCATGCCTTCAGTTTGCTAGAGGACCTAGGTGTAATTTGCTCATCGTGCAAATAAGGTGCTGTTCTTGATTTCCAAGGCTCCGGGTTGTTACCTGTATCCTTCTTTCCATAAAACATTTCCAGCCTTTTGCTGAGCTCTTTCTGAGTTCTCTGAAGCTCTAGGAGGGTCGGGTCCTCTGCCTGGCTTCTGAGGGACTCCTCTGACCTGGACCGTTGTTGTTTCCCAAAGGTTTTCTGTCTGCCTGTTGCTGTACTGGGCCTTGTTGTTAGGACTGCTCTTCCGCTCTCATCCTCTACCCATTCTTTATGCCCTGATTTAGCTGGGACAAACTTGATTTTTTCACTGATGGCATCTTTCATCTTCAGAATAATTTCCTCTGTCTCTGCATTTTCTGTCCTCTTGATGGACTGCCTTTGTGTGTTATCAGTGACCGCAGGTGAAGACAGGGGCCTCCTTGGCAGAGCATCCTTCCCCATTTCTGATAAACTTGTGTTGTCATCATCCTCCCCCAGGGTACTCCCTTCATCGTCATCATCATCACCAGAAGGGAAATCTGTTGATTCACAGATTTTGAAATGTTCACCTTCCTGAATGGAGTCAGACTGTAAGGAGTTATAGTAACGGCTTTTGCTCAAGCCTGCATATTGGGGCATGGTAGAAACGCTTTCTGGTACTCCTCCCTTAAAAGAAGTCACTTCCCTGCTCTGCGTGGATGAGTAAAACATATCTTTAAAATGCCTTTCAAGTGCACAGTCATGGGAGGTGGCTGTGCCTGGTGACACTGTCCCATTATGCGTGTGCTCTGCTGTTCCGGCATGCTTTTGGGACAGATGTCCATATGCACAGGAATCACAGCCTGCTTGTCCTCCATGTTGGCTGAGAGCACTGAACTCTTTGAGGGATTCATTGTCCACGCCAATGCCACTGTCTTCAGAATAGAGAGTCCTGTCATCACCATGGGACTGAGAGGATCCCACAGTTGAGGCTTCAAGCAGCCTTACTGTCCGTAGCAGGCGCTCGTCAAAGCTTTGCTTTGCTCTTAGTTTTCCTTCCAAGTTGCTTGCAGCAGACTGCAGGTAGCTGCATGTCTCCTGCAGGGCGTCCGAGGTGAGGGAGGCCAGCGTCCCGCTCAGTAACTGCATTTTATTGACCGTGTACTGCAGTAGTTGTTGCAGAAGATCAGGGTGCTCCTTCAAATCACCCTTTTCTGTTGGCCATGCCAGATTCCCACCTACATCTTTGAGAAGATTTTCCCCATCACTGGCAATTTCTTCCAAGAGCTGGTTGATTTCATCAAAGCGAAGCGCGAGAAAGCTTACCATCTGCTGTAGGAAGAGCTGAGTTTGGGTAGCCTGGTTGGCCATGTGAAGTATAGTTTCATACTTGGAGAGGTTGGGATTTAAGTAGGCGTACGCACTCTGATGAGCCCTAACAAGCAGTTCTGGGAAATCTACTTTTTTCTCTGTCTCGCACTGGGCTAAAATGGATTTTTCTTTAATTTTGCTAGGTCGACCTTGCTTTGCCAGCTTATGATTTTTTTGCTTCTTTCCTTTCTTTGGGATTTGCTTTCCGTTGCTTTCATTCTTGTCATCCCAAACGAAAGCTGATGCTTCTGATTCACAGGAGCTTTGTTTTCTGATCTGTATGGCCTCAGTGATGTGTTTTTGAGACTCAATCAGTTCAGACATAACAACTTCAACATCTGTGGCTGCCCTCTCAATTTTCTTGTCTTCCCTGGAAATTTGGGGATCTGAATGAGCCTTTGAAGATAACTGCAAATTATCATTTTTGTCCTGCTCTGATAGTTTATTCTCCTTTTCTCTCGGGTAGCCTTTCCCCTGGATCCCATATTGGTGGAATTCATCAAAATTGTAGCAAGATGAACCTTTAACCAGCAGAGGGATTCCTTTATCTTCTGGATCAATACGCAAAATACTTTTGGGTTTATTCAAAGCCTTAAGACCGCTTCTTGCAATAGTATTGGCAATCTCACTGTGAGAAGGTGTGCAGCCCATCCTGTCTCTGTCTTTGGCTTTATTTTTGATTATAAATCCAGAAGAACTGGGGAAAACACAACAAAGAATCAAACTCACTGTTTTATCCCAAACTGCAGACTGGCCTTTTCCTCATGAGTTTCCCATCGTGTTCCCAGTTTTGTTGTCAGTTTTCATTGCTCCTTGCTTTGAAATCTCACGTGCTTACTGCCCAGGATCTGCTCTTGAAGTTATGCTCTGTCCCATTGTACGTTCCCACTCAGGTTTTCTTCAATTCAAAAAAGGAGTGTGAAAGCTCTGCTGGATTTAGAGCTAATGGATTAAGAGGACTTGCGTGCCTCACTTCTGTCTTGACAGATGTCCACTACAAGTAAGATTTTAAGCTCATTAGGATAAGCAGGCACCAGCCAGTCAGCACCCGTGTTGTATTTATAAAGGCAGATATTTTTTTTTCTGCACTATATTGGGAGGCAAAAGGACTCAGTACCTGTCCCTCCCTTTTTCCCTTGTTGCAAAATCGTAACATACATTGAATGCAGAGATCCAAAGGAAGAGACTGTATTTTGAAGCCTTTTTGAAGGGAAATTATTTGAACAGGTGCGTAAATGCCACTAGATACTCCTTAACAAAGAGAAAGGTGACCTTGACCAAGTACGTATCCAGTGGAGAGTATGAGACACAAAATCAAATGGGTTACAGATGCCTGTTAGACTTCTGCCTTTAAGGGTCTTCAAAATTTTCCTCTGCTTGCAAGTGACAAGCTGTTTACTTTTTCCTTGTAAGACTTCCAAATGAGATTTTGGTTTTTTAATTGACCCCTCAAGTGATCAGTCTTGGAAAGGATTTTTCTTCTCTTCTAGAAAGCCTCCCAACCTGAAAAGCCAAACTGCACAATAACAGTATTTGCAGAATAAGTTTTGCATATGTTGTTAAGATGGTGTCTGCATCTAGTGGATCTAAACTGATTAAAAAAAATTAAATGAAAATTCATTTTTTCCTTCATCTGAGTGTCTTGGGATAAAACTAGAATGTGTTCTTTGCAGTCACAAAAGTGACCTGCTTACTTTTATTTCTTTTTCATTGGCTAGGGCTTAGTTCTCCTAACTGCAAGACTTTATGGGTTAAAACTCTAAGAGGAAAAAAAAAGTAACGAATTAAAAATACAGACACGTTTCTGAAAAAAAAAAAATAAAAACCCAAACCGTGTTGTTTGAATCACTTCTGAGGTCAGGACAGAATAATCCCCCTCTGAAAGAGAAATTAAAGACGCCAAAGTAGGAATTGGATGAAGCAGAAGATGCTTATCTTTCCCAAGTATTTACTTATGAAGGGTGGTATGTGGATGAGGGTGGTAATAGCAATCACCCCCCAGTTTCCCTCTTCATTACTTAGACTGGCCTAAGTGAATTTGTCTTTTAATTTCCGGATGCAGCTTTTCTCCTGCAGGTGGCCATTTCTCAGTATCGCAAAGGGTACAGGCAACGGTGGCCAACTGTAACGCTGGCGAGAAGCCTACAGCTTCTTTCTAGCAATGTGTTCTAATGGCGCGGTTGCAGGTATCTTGTCTGATTCCCAAAAATCTTTGCGTGCTGCCAATCCTATAAAACATTCTCAGGCTTTAAGGAACTGCTTACTTGATTCACTCCTTGGTGCTGAACTGCAATAGCAGAATATCTGCATGGAAAGTCGTTATTCTCTGTAGCCTTGTTTAAATCTCTTTTTCTGTTCAATGGGGGCTGTGAAACTATCTTGTTTTACAGGGGACAAGGCACGACAGTGATTCCCAGGAAAATTTTTAAAACTCTGTGCATTCTCTAAAGTAATTTTTCTGGAACACATAAATTGTACTTAAAATACATGATAGCATAGTCATTTCCCTCGATGCTTTTCTGGAAAGCATCAGGCAATTATTTCTTGGCTCTGCTTCTTGCAGGTCATGTAGCTCACGCTCTGGCTGCTTCTGCGTCTCACCACGATGTGGTTTCAACACAAAGGACCTGGCTCTTTTTGCATTCTTTTTTAGGCACATACCTAACGTGCTCAAAGTGGAGAAACGGAGCAGGTTTAGGCAGCTGCTTCATCCTAGTGATCCGAACAGTCCGGATGCTGTAGCCCTCCACAATAAACCGAGGAAAACGCAGTAGATGCTGCACTAAGGCTAGTTGCTTCTCTTCTGTTTACAGTGGGAGTTGAGAGGCATCCTTATGTAGCTGCCTAGTGTTTGTGCTACAAAATCTCTTGTGACTTTTCACAAGAGAAAAGCAGCTCCAACAGTTCCATCGTTCGCACTGGGAATTTTGGCAATCAACTCCATGCAAGTTGCTTGTTGTACTCGGCAAGTTCTTTTTTCTCACTTTTTCCTTTGATTTTACAGTCATGACACTTTGGTTTTTCTAGTTATTTTCAGGCCATGCATTAACATTTTACAGGAAATACATGCATGGTTAAAAAAAATGCAAAATCCTGATTTATATTTATTATGTACTCATTTATTATTTCAAATATTAATATTAAACCAATATTCAGTTTATTATTAAATAGAGATCCAAGCTCATAGAAAACGCGTTTTAACAAGGCATCTGTTTTACCCTAACTTTAATTACAGTTTGCATGTATGTGCAATATGAGTATTTAATGTTGTGTCAAATTTTTTGGCTTCTGTGAGGGAGCAGGAACTTTGATGCGCCTGTTTCCAACCACTTATGAAACTGCATTTTCCTCATCAATATTCCTGTTCCTAGGTAGTCATACGTTGCTTTGTATGTCTGAGGCACTTCAGAAAAACCCAAATTCTTTACTTCATGGAAAATGCTTTGTCTCGTGGTCACGCAACAAAAGAGAAAGCAAAATGGGTGAGTTAGGTAAAAAACAGCAGTAGAAGGAGAATATCAATGAGGAGAATGACACAGAAATATATTTTGACTGTTAAGAGGATTAGTTGGGTTTGCAATCTCTAATTTATGCTTGCTATATGTTGATGTCATTCCTGGCGCAGTTACTAGAGTAATGCATTTTGGTTTACAGCGCTACTGTTTGCAGAACACAAGTCGAAAAGGAAACAGTTGGTCGTGTTCAAGTAGATGTGCAAGTGTTGTTACCTGTGTACTTGCTGACTTGAACCATTTTACAAGTACCCCAGGTGAACACACAACCGTGTGTGAGGAACAGACCCTAGGAAAGCAGCAAAAATAAGATAATTAAGGATTAAAGGAGGCTTTCCCTTGCACGTATATTGTGTGTAAATCGCCTTTGCTCTGCCTTTCATATACTTTCTTCCTACGGTTAAAATTGGCAGCATTCTCATTTTGAGGGAGCTGCCTGGTCACGTAGCCCTGCTTGAGGGACGAACTTGAAGGTTTGAACTCAAAGGTTCAAACCCTGTCAGACACAGTTGGTGCAACAGATGCTAAAAGCCAAAGGCTAGTGTGA
Organism: Pluvialis apricaria; assembly: GCA_017639485.1. Lineage (NCBI taxonomy): Eukaryota > Metazoa > Chordata > Aves > Charadriiformes > Charadriidae > Pluvialis > Pluvialis apricaria. Next base: position 19,200,618 of record CM030009.1, read on the forward strand.
AAGCGGCACTGTAAGTGCCCCAGAAAAGGCAAGAATAAGGCCTGAACCTGGACGGAGATGTGCGGTGCTCAGCCCCCAGGGGTGTTACCAATGCCATAACCATGGGATGGATTTTAGGGCCTTATGAAGGAAGACTCAGTGGATTAAAAACTGTGTGAAATTTCAGTGTAAAACTAGTAACATAAGTTTAAAACTATGACAAGGAAAAACGGTAACAAGGGACTGCTTTTGAGAGGTTGTGGAAAAAGGGAACGTGCATAAGTGCTCACACCGGGTCTTAAAAATTTAAGGTTTGTATTTGTGAATGACTTCTGGGGAAACTGAATTTCTGCTCACTGAGGAATTACAGAGAGTTTGAGTGATAACAACAACTTTAAAGGGCTATTTTACTCTGAAAGAAACCTGCTTTTTCTTCTTTTATATCAGCAAATTGAATATAACCAGGGAGCTGTTCATATTGTTGGCCTAGATATCACTAAGTAAATAAGAAATTGCTGCTTTTTATTTCAGCTTCTCCTGTAGAGCCGACACTGTGCTGGGAGATGGAGTAGATTCTTTCCTTTCTGTAATCACTAACAGAAATACTTAGAAAGCTTCATCCAGTTTCCCCTGTGGAAACCTGTTGACAACAGTAAGGAATAGGAATATCATGGTTTGAAGGAAATCTAGTTGCAAATAATTAAATGAAAACAGTGAGCCTTTATTAATGGTGATGGTACAAGTGAAAGACAAAATCCATATTGACTCTGGGTCAGGGATAAACTACTCGGAACTGGTTGTCTGAAGCTCAACCCATGGCTTCTCTATTTTTATTTCTAGCTTTTAAGTAAACTGCTTCAGACTGATCGCATGAGACAATAAATACGAACTCAGTGCTTTCAAAAACCTGTTTTGCAAAAGGAGAACCTTTTTTTTTTAAACAGCAGCAGGACAAGAAAAAAGTTGTTAAAAACAAGCAGGAAACCAGTTTCTTTCTCCACCAAAAATACTTTATAAAGGAATTAACAGAGGAAGAAATATGAGTAGAAAATTAGAGAGTCAGTTTTGGGGGTTTGCCTGCACAGGGCTGTTGGTACACTCAGGTGATCCAAAGGACTTGAGAAAAATTGTGTGAGTTTAACACTACTTCAAGTCAGCAGTAGTTTTGTGAGATATATTTACACTTGCCTATTATTTTTAGAATGTGTATTCTGGTCACCTGGTCACAGCTTGTCTTTGCTAAGAAATCCACGGGTATTGAAAGGCTGGCTATCTGTCATAACTAATACAGTCACTGCTGGTTTCAACAGTTAAGATAGTGACTGCCAAAAGGTAAAAGTTAGGACTAACAATTCTGTGAAACAGCACAAAGCTTTAAGTATAGATTTCCAGAGTTATGCAAATCTAGAATATTAAAAGGGGACAGTCCCATTTGCCTAGGCAGTGGTTACATCAGTTCTCACAAGCGGAAGCAGGTTTGTGGTTGTGGAGCAATTTGAAGGAAAGGGAGTTTCTATCGGGTGAGGGAGTGGCAATTCAAGAGGCAGGGAGTGGCTTCTGTCATTTCTAGTGGAAGGTGGTAGTGTTGACTTGGGATCTAGAAGGCAGGTCCAGGTGATCTGTATTCCCGAAAAATCTCCCAAGGTGCTATAGAAGGGAGCGCAGCTATTTAGCCTCATGCCTCTTCCAGTTCCCAGTGGGTTCTCTCACCCAAAGCATCTCAGGGTTTCCCTGAAAACCGAAATAAACGCAGCATTCTTCCTGGCTTCCTCTCGCAGTGTCTCAAACCACAATGCGTGCGCTGATAGCTGTGTGAAACCCCGTCAGACCTGCAGGTAGCCTGCAGTGTGGCAGCTCCTGCCCGGCAGCATGGTGTGCCGGGGCAGCCGCCCTGGTGTGAGTCCTGACACGCGTTGTGCGTGGCGCAGGCGTTTAGTCTGGAGAGAAGATGATCTTTCACTGCCTGGGCACTAACGAGAGAGGAGACAAGTGGCTCTTGATGAAGTGCTAGGCTCGAGGCTGTGGATCCAGAAGCGGTGGATGCGATCTGAGGAGCTGGGAGTTGGCACACCTAGCAGACACCGGAAAGGGCAATTTACACAGCAGGCCGCTGGCTCACACTTAGAGGGAGGAAGGGTGGTGTGTCCCTCGGGAAATAGTGGGCAGGGCTGGAAAGACTGACAATGACCAGTAGCCTTTTTTGGAGGAGAAATGTCCTGACTGTGGGTGGATACACAGCTTCCTTGTTTCACAGCCAGCTCTGAGGGTAGCTCCTGGAGCATCCATCGTCTTTTGAACCCGCTTGCTGTCCCGAAGCCACACTGAAAGCGGTTCGTAAGCGCGCTCACTTTCAGAACCTCTCTGCTGCCCTAATCCTCGCTCTAGAGCGGCTCTACTTGAAGCTGCAATGTGTTCCAAAGCCATTTAAATGATCCCTTTCTTCTGACAGGTAAATCTGTGAAGACAAAGGAAGCAGTTAGTAATGCCCTATTTCTGCCCAAAGGAGAAACAAGAAGTGAAACGATGTGTTAACTAAAACAGGCTTGTTGCTCACAAGCATTGTTTCCCCATCTTCCTCCCGAGGTGGCCAGAGCTGCTGCAGCCCATTGTTTTGAGTTCTCCAGGTGCTCAGCAACCTTGCTGCCCGTGGCAGAACCAAATGAGTCAGACAGGATAGGCTGAGCAGACTTTTATTTAGACTCATATCCTGGCACGTACGAGTGGCTGAAAAAGATATTGTAAAAAGGTATAGAATGAGTGTGGTTTGGGGTGTTTTGTGTTTTGTTTTTTTTTTTTTTAAATTTCCATTGCTGGGCCCGAGGGTGAAGTCAGGACAGGCAGGGGTTTTGTCAGACAACGGTGTCCAGTCTCCTTTGCAGCTGCAGCACTCAGTGACGGGATTCACTCTGAACTAAAAGGTTTGGGGTTTTTTGCTTTTACTGCTCCAACCAGAAGGATGGTTGTAGAACCGAAGACACTTTGTTAGGGTCTTGCTTCATTTTCTGGCGATAAAATTAATCGCACACAGTTTTATTCTCGTATTCAATGTTACCTTTGAATTCACACACCATTTTTCATGGTATATGGCAGATGGCAACCATACCCTGTCTCAGCTTTCATTCTGCTGTGTTAAATAAGCCATGCTCTGGTAACCTCCTAAAGCAGACTGTTCTCTTCCTTGACTCTGCTAGCAAATCAGTCTCTGGACATGCTAATTAGCTGTCTCTTGCTGAAGAAGGGGTGGTCAGAACTGCGGTGGCAGTTCCTCAAGGGGGATGGCATAAACCTGCTGGCATTCACACTTCCCTGCCACGAACTCTCCAGTTACGCATCCTAAGATAAGTGGTTTGCTTTTTAGTCTATTGCAATCGTATTGGTAATGATGTTCATTGTTAACTTGACGGACATCTTTCGTCCTCCTCAGTCACTTCTGTAAGATGATCCTGTACATCAATCTTATTAGTTCATTCCTTTTCAACAGCAATTCTTTCCTTTTTTTTGGTCTCATCAGTTTGCTGTTTTTTCTGCCGAAAATCGTTTAAGGAAAATACGAAATGAAGAGTAGGCTTCAAGAATAATACCCCAGAATGTGATTGTAACCTCCCCCAGTCCAGTACTTTCCACTCAACTCTACTCAGACACTGGTTTCCCCCTGTGCTTGCACTTTACCTCCACTGAAGTTCTCCCTAATCCTAGTCTTCTCCAGAGTTGCTACTAGTTTCCATTTCAGGCACTTTGCTATAGTCCATTATTCAGTATCAGCCATAAAAACATTTCCATTGCCCAGAACACCAACATCTCAAAAAAGGCAGACATCAACTGCCAATACTAAGCTCACATTTGATCTCGTTTACATCCATTCTTTGGTTATACTTCAAAAACTCTTCTTCTAAAGTAGCCCTTAAGGTGAAAATACCAGCTCTGCATTTTCCTGATTGTGAATTTTCTTTGCCTTTTCCAAAGTATGAAACATTTCTAAGAAATGGAAGAATTACCTTAGCTTTTCTCTAGCCCATCTGGTATCATGTTTACTATTGCAACCTGCAACTCCATGTTCCGCTTTTTCAGTTTTTGAGTCTCTGGTACCTGAGCGCACTTACAGCTCCTTGACTTTTCAGTACTTCACTTGAGGTAATTTCACTTGTCATTCCCGTTATTTGTCCTGCCTCCCCTCCACAATTAATCTCATCACTGGAAAAACAAAAAAAAAACCCTGGTTACAAAGACCAGTTATGTTTACTTAATAGTGACCCACATTGAGCTCAAAAATACAAGCAGGACTATGTCTGAGTTTTTCATCCAGGTCAAATTCCCCCTCAAGGAGCCTGGGTTTGAGCAGTGTGAAAATGGGTTTTACCACTGCATGGGTTTCTTAGAGATTACCAGTCTGTGGATTTAGATCCTTATCAGGTTTACAGCACTGGATAAGCACCCCCTGAAAAGCCTTGGAAGCTGCTACTTTCGTTCCTCCATATCTGGGAAGTCCAGATTTCGGAGTTCTGTGTTTAAAACTATCAGTGATTATGTATGACCTTAAGCGCGTCCCTTTACGCAGCTTTATGGCGTTAAGCATCCATGAACACTTGGTACCTGAAACCCCCGGTTAAGAAGCACTGTGCCGCCGTCTCTCTTTGCTCCCCGCCTTCTCCCATCCATACCTCCTATCCCCGGTTTTTTTTTTTTTTTTTTGTTTTTTGGGCTGTGTGCCCAGTGTGGAGCGTGGGGATCGCTTCCCTGCTCCCCCGCAGCCCCGACCTGCCCCGATCTGGGGGTTCGCTGGCCTTTAGCCTGCCCTTGACTTCCATTTGCGAGCGCCGCCCGGGGCGGTCGCTGCTGCGTGACCACGGTGCGGGGGTTACGCCGACAGATGCGTCCCCGGCCTCGCCCGGGGCCGCTGGCCAGGCCTGTCCCCACGCAGGCCCAAGGCAGGCCTGGGAAGGCCTCGGCCTGCAGTCAGTCCCCTTGGGCCGCGCAGCGCCTCCGCCCTGTGCTTGGCGGGGGTGGGGGGGTGGTCGCGCCTCGAAATGCCTCCCCTGGACCCACGGGCCTGCCCGGGGTTTTCCTTTTAGCCCTGCCCGGCAGCAACGGCTTCTTCCCACCTCCTTTTTACCTCAGCGCCGCCTGCTTTGTAACTGCTGCGGCGGTACGCGAACCCCCCGCCCGGGGCACGGGGGGCGCCGACCCCCGGCCCGGCCCCGCTGACGGGGCGGGGGCCAGGTCGCGGGTGGAGGAGGGGGGCGGGGCCAGGGGAGGGCGGGTGCTGCCCGGGCCGATAGGGGCCGCTGGGCGGGGAGGGGGCGGGGCCCCTGGGCGGGCGGGGGCGGGGCTGGCGCGGGGCCGGGGCCTCGCGCGCTTCCCTCAGCGGCGGGCGGGCGGCGGAGGCCCCGGGAGCGCCCGGACGCGCCCCTCCCCGCCCGGGAGCAGGTAGGGCTGGGGGCGGGGCGGGGTGGGGGGCAGCCGCGGCCCCGGCCCCTCGCCTGCCGCAGGGCGGTGGGTGGACGGGGGACCGGCGGCCCTCCCGGTGCGCTGCCGCACCTCCCGCCCGCGCGGGGTGGGGGCGGGGGTGGCGGCGCGGGGGCCGCCCTGCAGCGGGCGAGCCGCCGCCGGCCCTGCCCCCCGCCGCAGCGATCACCCCCCTCCCCTCCCCCTCAGCTGAGGGCACAGCGGGCACCTCACGGGGGCCGTGGGGGGTGCGGGGGCAGGGCGGGGGCACCGTGTGGGCACCGGGGAGGCGTGTGGCTCGGTGAGGCGTTACCCGCGTGCCGCAGCCCGCGAGGCGGCGGCCCGGGAACCCCCTCGGGGCTGCCGGGGGTGACGGGGGAGGTGGGGGCTTCGCTCCTATAACGGCCCCGGCGGTCGTGTCTGAGCGGTCCCCGGCCTGCCGCTGCGGGGGGAGGTAACGCGGGAGGCTTTGCAGAGCAGAGCCAGGCCGGGCAGCCCGGCAGCCTGGGACTCGGTCCGCGCTTTCCAGGCTTTCTGGAAACAAAGTGCCGTGTTGCCAGAGGGCCCCGCACACCCGCTGGGAAAACCAGTCTTGGTGTACCTTACACGCGTGACACGTCCGCCACTCGTGCTGTGAATTTTTACGGAGCGAGCAGATGGCGTACGTGCACGAGTCTTGTTCCTCTGAACTTAATTTTTCTTCTTGAGCACAGGACAAGTACACGATGAGTGGTCCATTGTACAAGGTTACTGTCAAAAATGGCATCGTATTTGTGACAAGTTCTGCTATTAAAGCCCTAGTACAACTGTATTTTGTTACTTGAGTGCTTTAGCCTTTACAAGTGTTTTATACCACTTGCAGGGAAAACTTTGTATTTGTGCTTTAACACGAATTGCAAATGACAAAACTGGATTATGAGAAAAAGTTGGATCCTGTATTATACAACTCTGTTTTTTTGTATGCAGAAGTACCGTGCACTTCTCTGTAATGTGTGGCTATCAGGAAACCTGTAGGTGCTCTTCAGTCTTGTCAACATAAGTCCTTGTGCATCTGGTGGCTCCTTTGAGTTGTCTTTTTTTTTTTTTTCCCAATGATATTTCTATTTTTCACTTTCAGATTTAATTCAGTTTAGAAGAAGCTGAACCTATGGCTGGCAAATAGTAAGTATAATCCTCTCTGCTGTGCTAAACTGCGCATAGTGTAGTTTGGCAATGCCTACGAACAGGAAAATTCTGTCCTTTCATTGAATTTCTCTAACCGTTTCTTTCTGTCTGTCTAAACCCATCTACTAATGTAGGGAAATCATTGTTCTTTTGGAAGGCCTTCCATTCCATTTCACCAGGGCTTCCTACCTGAGTCTGTATGGTCTTGGATATTAATACCTCAGGGCAGTTGTTGGTTTTGCTCAGAACAGTAGGAGAAAAGACAATCTGTGTCTTTTCCCTTTCTTTGAAATAGTTTTCAACCTTTTGCTTTCCTTTTGCTTTCCCAGGCATGCGTGTGTGATGTTAACTGGGTTGTGATGTTCTTATGCCTGAGGTAGTCATGGGTGCAGAATGTGTTGTTGCCTTGACATTGCATGGTTCAGTACTGTTTCATGACATGGTAATATATTTCTAGATCCAAATTAAAATCCAATGGGGTGTAAGGGATGTGGACACTTAAGTCAGGGGGTGTTTGTGCTGCTGTAAATGTGTGAAGCCATTCCTTTATGGAGTTGGGTTGGCACATGCGTTGTAGCACTTGTTGTTGGGTAGGTGATGTGAAGACCCCAAGGGTTCTTTCCTGCCTGCTTTGCTTTGGTAGTTTGTGTGCTGAATTCTTTTCACTCGTGTGACAGATTGTAGTCTCCCCTCTGGCCCCTCAGAGTAAAAGATTGCCGTGGATACCTTGCAGAGAAGCATGAGTTCTATTCTGTTCAGTCTGCTTTTCTGTGTGCAATAAACAGTCTTTTTGTATTCATTTTCAAATGTCTCTGTTGGTTTATAGTTCCAGGCAACTTTTGTCATCGTACTTTGTAAATCTCGCCTCTTCCTGTTACCATCTGCTCAATCAGGTCTGGCTACTTTTCACTGTGTTTCTTTTGTTTCCTCAGTGTTGTACCGGCAACGCCATGTAAAAAGCTTATAATTCCTTTCCTGTCTTTTTCTAACTTAACATGTTCAGCTATCGCCTTCTTCTATACTTGTGCATATTACTTGTTTCATTTGTGCGTTTTGTGAGAGTGTCCTGATGTGCTACCTGTGAAAACTGTTGTGGTTCACGTTGTTTTACAAAAGTTTTTGTTTTTGCTACGGCCTCTGAACAAGTATTAGATGGTAGCAAATTTATTTCACTGTTGGCCTACGAAGGAGATTTAAATAGTGACCTTGCAGCTTAAGAGGCTTTATAGTACCCTCATATAAGAAAGCCGTTTGCTGTCATGTTTATGATGACTATAAAGCTATTCAGAAATGTAAACGGTAACTTTTCCTTATTGGATGAAAATAATAATTGAAACAATTAGTGATATTTTTGGCCCTTGTTGAATCTGAGAATGCTTAGCCAATGCAATTTGGTAATGCTGTGGGAGAGAAACAGTCCTGCCCTTCCCAGTGGTCTCCTCCTTGATCTTCTCTTTGTGCCAGCACATGCATTTGTACAGCTGCTTAAGACTGAGGAAATAAATTGGTTGGAGAAAAATGAGCATTTTTCATCTGGACCTCTTGTTCCAAATTGAGGACAGGCTGAACTGTGCATGGTGTGCAAGAAGAGGAGGTTTTAATTTATTTACTTCAAGTTATAGCATCTGTAATCTAACTGCTAAAGTACCTTTTATGTTAGAATGTAGATTACATGAGGTTCCCAAATGGTGTGACAAATTTATTTGGGACAAAGAATGAATCTATTCACATATTTTGTTTTTTTGTACCTTACTCACAACAAGCTAAGTCTTAAAAACAGACTACTTTTTTATTTCTCCTTTTTACTCATGTGTGTAGGTTAAATGTAATAAAACCAAACATGCCTTGAAGCTCCATGGATTCTTTCTGTCAAGCAAATTCCTGAGTAAAAAGCATTGTATAGCAATCTCCAGAATAAAAATTTAGGCTTGTTTAGTAGAAGCGCTGCTTTTACTATTGAGGATTTCAAGATGCAGAATTTGCAGATTTTCATCTGTGAAATATAGTCTCCGATAGCACAATAATGTCTGTTTCTATTCAGAATAATGTTTTTCTTTATTTCTTACTGAATTTGCCTGAGTAGATGTCTTAATCTTAAGTGGTAATCAGCTCTCCTCTGATCTTAGCATGTGAGCTGTAACTAGAATGTAACTTGACCTGGTTGTTTGAAAATGTCACTGTAACTCTTTACGGCCATTTAATCTTTCTTTTTTCTCCTAGGTTGCTCTAAGACCTGAAAAGTTGATTGGGAAACAACACCAGGGTGGAGGTTACAACACCGGTGGTAATTATGATATTTAAAAAGTGGAGGGTGAGAAGCTGGGAAAGGAGCTGATGTGGGGGTCATGAGTCCAGGAGTGACTCACTTGGCGATGAATTGTCTGCAGCTTTGTGTGGGAAGATTAAAGTGATGAGAATTTTTAAAACAGGAGAAAGCTGGTAGCTGTTAGTGGTGTTCTTGCTTATAGTGAAGGAAAGAAAGAAGCGTTGCAGAGTATGAGGAAAGGCACTTGATGCTTCATATTTTCATAAAGCTGTAAAACATACTGATCCATTTCATCATCACCGTGTGGTTGTTAATTATAGCATTATTATTTTTCTTTACTGCTCAAGTGGAAAACTGGGGAGAAATATCATGTTTTCCATTAATAACATGCAGGTTTAGTCATGAAGTCAAAACTAGAAGTTGGGTATCCTTGACATCATAGTCTGCTAGCTTTTATTGATTAATTTTATTGGTTTATAAGAATGTAATGGTAGTAATATTTTATGTTTGTAAAAAGTGAAAGATTTTAGGTCTCATTGCACATTATATCGTACTATGATAGAACTAATCCAGAGTATTTCTAATGAGGTTATTTTGTTAATTTTTTTTCCCCTAAAGTGGTCTTTCTAGAAGATGACCATAGAGGATCTCCCAGAACCTTCCTTAGAAGGAGATTCCCTCATTGAAAGAGGACGGTTCTTATTCCCAAGCTCTGAAACATCTGTTTACTTTTTCTGTCGCTGCAGCACCAATGCCTTCAGATTGTGGTAAGTACTTTTATCAGAAAACGAATTTGTGATCAGCAGAGAATAAATTTGAATAATAATTTTAAGAAAAGCTTCTACTCTTAATTTATTTATTTCTTTCTTCTCAGAAAAAGTTTCTGCTTGGTAAAGGGAATTCTGTATTATTTTTTAAAGGAAATGAAACATGAAGACCCGTGGGGTTTTCTGTTTTTCTTATTGCATATATTTTAAATTATAATATCTTGTCCTTCTTCCTGTTTCTTCTGTGTGTGTGTTGTCAGAATGTTTATATGGTTTTTTTGCATCTTAATGTAGAACTGGATATTGTGATAAGATGTAAAATTGCAGTAATTACATGTAGTTAAGCATCTAGATCACATTTTAAACCTCTAGAGTTACACTTTCTCTCGGTGCTTACAGTGTGTATACAATAGGCTATAGGGGGATAATTTCTGTGGAAGTGTAGGTCTTTGGTGGTAAGGACTGTGAAATTAGGTGTTAGAAAATTATAGCAAGTGTCGGCTGATCAGCTTTCAGAAAGAATGTTGAGTTGTCTTCACGTGTGTAAATTGTAATATTTTAAACAGGATATATAATATATTAAAATGTTACTGTAGGTAGGTATCTTCGTAGATAAGCTACGGTTATAATGCCTTTGAATATCGCAGATGATGTTAATAGCATCTATATGCCTTAGAAATTACTGCCTCCACCTCTGTTTTTCCTATGCATTGATTTTAACAGTATCCGTACAATATATTTTACTAACATGAAAATTTGTCCTTACGTGGTTTAGCCTTGTTCTCATAACTTGTCCGTCCTATTCTACTGTAAGTACTGCCATGATTTATTCCATTCTGCTTTCTTATCCCTTAGAAAAAAATACCATTTGTCCTTCTTTAAGCATTGTTATGTTGTGGTATCTTCTAATAACACCACAATGTCACTACTCATTGAATATAAAAAAAAATTTCCTTTTATAGGAGGTTGCTGTCACCTGTTGTAACAGTAATATTCGTGAATCTTGGATAAAGAAGGTTAAACCACAACAGACAAAGATTCTTGTCGTTACGTTAAGTGCATTTATTTTTCCTTAACATGGTTGAGCACTGTAGTCAATGCATGGGAAAGACAGGTAGAGAAAGAAATGTTTTAAAGGTCTCTAGGTACTGTTGTCATCCTTTCATGGAACTTTGAACAGATTTTCTGTAACATTTCTTTGGTTTGTAAATGCTACAGTTGATCACCAGTTAAGCACTTAATGATGGTTTGTTATTAATAATTTATTCTCAGGTTTCTACCCTAGCATGCTGACTGTACCAGTCTATTGGAGTTGATTTCTGGTATATTAATTTGGTTGAGGGTTCGTAGCGAGGAAATGTTGCTTGGTATAGAGTAAGAATCCTGCATATTGTGCAAGATCATTAATCTTGTTGGCGAGTTGTCTGTTTTACTTCATAGCTTTCAGCAGTAGATCAACTGTGGTTTATGCGGAAGTTAAATATTAGTGGATGAATCAGTAGATCTATGTCAATGCATGGAACGTAGGGTAGGAAGCGCACTTTGTGTAGTGCTGGGAGATAAGGGGTTTGCTTTTTTTGATATGCTAAGTACAAATAAAAATTCATGCTAAATATCAGGGAAGTTGTCCTTTTCATTCTTGTTGAATCGAGGCAATGCAAGTTAGGGGAACTCTAGGATAGCCAGGAAGCAAGCTTCAATACGTGCTTTTATCTGTTAGTCCAATCTAGAAGTATGGTATTGCTCTTTTTGAGGAAAGGTTATGATGATTCATCCAGAGGTAGTTTATACTGTGGTTGTACACCCCGGATGGCTGATGCTGTATTTTACTTAACCTGTATGTGCTTTCTGAGAGCCTTGTATCTGTGGACTGATGCAAGCTGACATTGTATGTTAGTTTGAAACCTTTTAAAAGTCAAGCCCCCGATAGGCTGCAGTGGGGGGGTAAAAGGTTCAGTGGTTTTTCCATGAATCGGGTTCATTTGCTGGTGACAGTAGGTTCTCTGCTTCCATTCCCTCTCCATTAGGAGCCATTGCTATCCCAGATTCTTTCATATAATTTTCCAGAGTTGGAAGAAATTCCACAAATTTAAAATACAGGTATGTGTATATACGTGCACACACAATACGCCTGTAAGTAAACGTGAAATATCATATTTTAATAATAAGGTGGTTTTTTGTACTTAACTTTGGGCTGCCTGAAGCAACATGAGGCTTAAAATCTTAAAAAACGTATCTTTTTTCTGATCTTGGTTTGGTGACTTAATTTTTAAAGATGTTTGTTACCTGCATCTGCCTCCGGGTGGGACTGATACATTCATGAAATATTTGAAAATAATGGAGGCCAGAGGAGTGCCTTCTGGATTTGTGCATGGAGTTTATATTTTGGTATGTTTTATGTGAATTGTGATGGAAGAAGAAGGAAAAGACGTTTTGTAGCATGTGGAGGAAACCATGTACGCATTTGATCACCACGAGATCAAGAAGCTTGTCTGTGCTTGGAACAGCTTAGACTCAGCAGTCTTTGGCTCGCTTGAAGCAAGAGTAAGCCCTTATTAGTGTAAGCGCAGCACATCTCTGTTAGTCCTTGGCCTAAGCTTAAAATTGGTCTTGCGGGTACCATTGTATTGGTTGCTGATTCAAAGTGTGTTCAGAAATAGAAGCAAGACCTTAGTATTAAAAGGAAAAATGGACCAGACATGAAAGAAAATTTTCAAAATTCAACGTTCTGATTTTCCAGTGTGATTAGTTGTGACCTCTCTCTGCTATACTTTGCCTCTGAGTTTGAAAAAGTAGATGCAAGTTAAAACTTACAATTGTGCCTAATGATTCCTTTTTTTAAACAGAATTTTCCTTCCTTCGATCCCAATGATGCAGCATGCCAAGAAATACTTTTCGACCCCAAAAACATCAGTTTCTGAATTGTTTGCTATCTTAAGGCAGTGGGGTTCCACAGGTCCAGCAGAATATTGATATTATTGGGAATGAGGTGAGGTATAAATGAAGATCCTTGAATGCTTTCAGTGTCAAAGTAGGTCCTATGTTGACAACGAATAAAAGCAGTTCGTTCAGAAGCAGAACTAATCATAGACACAGCTACAGTTTCTGCCTTTTAAGGAGTAGTTAGTGCTCAGTTGCTTGGTGTCCACATGTCAGCTTTCATTTGAAAAGAGAAAGATGATGGGATAAAAATTCAGTACATTTGGATTGTATGTAGAAACACATGTTTTCTTCTCAAGAGCAGTTGTTTAGAGACCCTTCACCGTGGCGTCTTCAGTTTCCGCTGCTTAGCAGTAATCATAAACTCCAAAGCATGAAGTTACAGTGAAGCCTGACCTTAAGGGCAATGTTTCCAAGCACGGAAATGAGTTAGGAACTGAAACCTCTTTGCAACCCTTCAAATAGGCTGCTTTCAGAAGGGACACCTTGCTTCTAGTAATTCCATCCTACTTTCTTATTTTCTTCTTCTGGATTGCAGGCTTTTCTAGACAGGTGGGGAAGTAAAGATTCTTCCTACTGTAGTGTAACTGGGGGCTTTTTTGGGGGGGAAGGAATTGTTTGAGAGGACCAAAAAACAAGGGGGAGAGACTTCATAAATGATGTTGTTTTCCTGTTGTTCAGTTAAGCAGTTAACTTTTCAGCATGTGAAATGTAATGTTAGAAGTAATAATATACAGAAGCTTTAAAATCTGTAAACAACAAAAGGGTTAATGGTATTCACATAATGCTAATTTATTACGTTGTGCATGTTGCTGCAGTTACAGTCTATTCTGGCAGACTTCTTTGTTATTAGCCATTGAAATGAATCCAGGAGTCGAATATCTGAAATAACTTAATAAATACACATGTCAGAGATATGCCAGAGCTAAAATGTGTTTTGTTTTCCACTTGTCTCTCAGATCAATTAAAAGGGGTTGCAATGTGAGATGACAGAGATGGACTGACTGATATGACTCTCTTTGCATTACACTTGCAATCAGGGGCTCACGGGTATTGGTGAGTAAAGAAACATCAGTTACAGATGTAAAAACCTAATTAATTCACAAAGGCTAATCCCACCAGCTATTACAGATTTTTCCCTTGCAGTAGATTTTTTTTTTTTTTTTTTTTTTAGTTCTTGTTTTGGGCTCTTCTAGTGGCCATACAGAAAGGAAGATACAGAAACTGTAGTCCAGGTATTGGCTGTGGCAGTTGGGAGTAAGTTGAGTTAGTGGCATAGGTGTTGCAAAGAAGGGTATCAGCATAAATATGTTTAACGTAGCAAAAGCTGTTTCAGACTGACGTACAAACTGTGAACTAAGCTAGTTGACAGTTTTTCTTACATCGGTGGAAAGAAGAACATTTAGTGTGACTGGCTGTTATTTTTTTTTTTCCTTTCACTGTGATCGTGTCAGAATAAACAATAATCTTTGTTTGCATTATTATGATCCCAAGTACTGGAAAATAAGAGTATATTTAACTCTGTGTTGAACACCCCTATTAGCTTTTTGTGTTGTGCTACTTTTTTGTTGACCCGAACCCAGTTCTTCTCTGAGTTTTGAACTAAGGTTTCTGAGTGGGGTCTGGCAGAGGGCTGAGCGTTTCTGGTGTTGACAGATCTTTTAGCATAAACTTCAGCATTATGGGGTGTAATTTTTTTTTCTTTTATCAGATAGTGAAATCCCTGTTTTGATGGGGTGACACATTACATTATTTACATTAGAGATAAATATGTAGTGTAGCCCTTTATGAAAAAGCAAAAATTTTCTGCATCCTAATCCTGAAAAGAAAGGCATAATAATTATTCAGCTGTGAGCTTTAAGGGTTTAACATACATTATGTGTTACACATAAGCATGTACATGGTTTTTGAGGTCAAATAAATCTCTAGTGCATATTCTACAAAAATTACCTTGCAGGTGATGTTGAAACCGCTGTAAAATTTGCGACGCAGCTTATTGATTTGGGTGCTGATAGCAGTTTACGCAGCCGCTGGACAAATATGAATGCCTTGCATTATGCTGCCTACTTTGATGTTCCAGAACTTATTAGTGTTATTTTGAAAAATGCAAAGCCGAAAGGTTAGGCATTGTTACTTTTGTTTATGTAGTTGTCTGTATTTTGTTCCTCTGTTGACCCTAAGCTGGTGTGTAGTAGGTCTTTAAGTGTGGGGTTTTGTTGTCCTTTATACATAAATAAATTTCTATATACCTTATTCTTTTAGTCAGCCTCATTAGTTAATTTTTCTCTTAAACTATTTTTTTTTGTGGTTTAACGTTCCGTTGCTGGTTTTTAAACTTGAGCTTTGTACAAGATGGTAGAGAAGTATCTTACTAGAATGGAAAGCAAACAGGTTAATTCTAAGTTGCTGAGGACGAAGAGAATGCATGCAGAAAAGCAAAGGTGTAACTATTCTAGTAAATTCTTAGGGGTTTTTAAGATACCTTAACCATTGAGAAGCACGTTTGAAATGCTGGGAGAAGGGTAAAGGAGAAGTAGGGATTTGGCAAGGGCATGTGGCAAACTAGTGACGGAAGCAACTTTGACGTGCTCATTTTTCCCCCTTCTAGCTGTCACGTAAGGAACATTTTGACTGTAGTGTTTGGCATAAATAGATAATACCTTTTGCCATGATAATACGAAGGATTGATAATTGGAGCCCTATTTATAGTAATGCAAATGGAAATACAGAAGTGGTTCAGAACCAGAACCATTTGTTCCTAATTTGGACAGGATATCAAAACCAATAAGCAATTTTAATACTAAAATTGTACAAATGCTACTGAGTTCTACTGAGTATCCTTTTGATTGTGCCATTTTGCAAAATTGTTGATGCCTTTTTTCCCCTAGTTGTAGCTGAAGGCTGTCTCAAAATTCTGAAAAGCTGATAGGTTATTGGAGTACACAAGGCTTGTTTACTGTGTCCTTGAATTATCTTGGGAGGTAATTGTTTAACAGCGTTGTTATGGGTATGACATGCGTAAGAGGTGACAAGTGTAGGTGTGGTAACAGAAGACAGAAATATAAGACTGCGCAGTAGGTTAAGAGTCCACATCGCATTTCAATAGTCTGGTCTCCATAATTTGCATCAGCAGATTAGGTCTTCTTTTCAGACCCTGTTTTGCATTTGGGTGTTCTCATCTCCTCCTGTGCAGTGCCTACAGAAGGGGTGGGAATTTGCTCAGATTTCCAAGGAAACCACTCTGGTTAAATGCCTTGGCAATTTGCAATTCTTGGATAAGCAGGTGATTTTTTTTTTATCTCAGAAAAGGTGTAAAATGATTCGCCCCGTGACATGAAAACAATGGATCATCTGAATTAACAGAAAGAATAATCTTAGCTCCACGCTTCATCAGGCAGTTTGCAGAGAAGGGAGGATGTACTTAGAAGGCAAACAGGCCTTGGATAGATCCATACTGAACTGGAGAAAAAATGGTTGTTAATGTATAAATAACTTTTCAAGACAGCGGTATACTGACTCCGAGACACCCATTGTGAAACAGTACCACAGATGTTTCCTTTTGATTTACTGCTAAACTATTTCCTTTATGACGCTCTGCAGTTAAATTCTTTATACAGATTTACTCCTCGATTGTTAGAACAGAGACCTAGTTTGATCTTAGAGGTTTTAAATATAAAAATTAGTTAAAGGGCTTAAGAATTAGAAATGTTGTGTGGTGCCATTAGACAATGACTGTAAACCTGCATGGGTTGCTAATGACAAACCACTGCTGCATATTAGATTTTCCCTAGATAGTTTGGGGGGTACTTACTGGTAACATTTGATATATGGGTTTCTTTTTTGCCACCTGTACTATGCCAACTTAGACTTAGAACAAAGCTGTAAGAAAACAGTGTTTACAAAAAAACTCAAAGCATGAAGCTTGCAAGTCTGAGGAAGTCACACTAGTCTAAGTTAAAAAAAAAATAATCTACATTGTCAGTTACTTTTTAAAATGGGACAAAATGACATCTCTCTTGTACATTGCAACTGTTGGCTGACTCAGTAGCTGATGTTACTGATCAGGTATTTCTGCAGATTGTTTCCTGTGTGTGTGCAGAAAATACTTGATAGCCTTATTAAACATGGAAGTTTCAATGGTTGTATACAACTACACAGCTTCTACTTAGTTTTAAACTGGCAACCATCTTTTGACCTTTGAAATAGAAAAGGTACATCTGCATACATAGCTGTCATTAGTGATTGCATCAATGTGAATGCAGTCGTTTTCCCATGTGTGTGCCAGTTAAGTTCAAAATAGCAAAGGTTTGTATTCATGTTAGTGAAATTGTAAAAATGTTAAAATTGATCCTGAATTTATCTTTGATCTTTATAAAATTCAGTAGTCTATCTTTATTAGTTATGTATAAACTTGACATGTCTATAAAGACATATATTATTTATATATCTTCTATAGATGTTAATGTTTTATTTGCCCCTGAAATATTAAATTTAGTATAGCTATATAAGGGTGTTGATACCCATTGGCATATACCTTTATCACATTGTGAGAGGGTTAGTGGCTTTGGGACAGAGCGCTGATGACTGGAAAATACTAGGAGACTGTACAGCCCCGAGGTGGAAAGTTTTATGTTCCTCATCCAGTATTTTCGAAATTGGAGACATTATTGCCTAATACTTGTTGGCGTTTGGTTTGTGTATTAAATCAGCTGGCGTTTTTAATTAACAGTCATATACATAATTGACTCAAACTGACATCTCTGTTGTATAGTTGAGGACAGGAGCGAAAGAATATATAGACATTAAACCTCCAGTCTTCTGGAACAGTAATAACTTTATAGCAGATTGAAAGATAGGAACAATTGATGGAAAGATACATTGTGCTAAATCTCTTCTAGTCAAATGCGGTGCTCCATTTTCCAAACTATCAGTGCAAGACCCTTCAGAGTGCAATTCTTTGAAAACAAAGAAATTATAAAAATCACTAGCTCTTACTTTGTTCTTGGCCATTAGTAATTAAATCGATGTAAAGCAGAGGTATAATCAGTTTTCTCTTGCCCCACTACCTGCTCACAAAGGAAAACGACTGGTTGAAAATGCATCTAATTTTAACATTTGACACCTGGAAGCAATAAAATATAAATATTTCTGAAACATTAATTTACATGCAAAACGAAAGTTACTAACTTATTAATCTTAGCACAGTAGATTGACACCCTGAATAGCAACACTTTTGGCAGTAGAAGTCATGAACATTTACCTTCACCCATTTTATAATACTGGATCTTCCAGGGATTGGTTCATGTTATGAATAAACAGATGGAGAGAAGGGTTGATACTCTATGTAGAATTATTTCTCTATATGCATTTAGTACATAAATAAATGGTTCTCTGTATAAATGTTAACATAAACTGTAAAAATGAATGTCCTCTCAAGTAATCTGTAGCACGAAATGTTCGCGTAACAGACGTATGTACCTCACATGTGATTTTTGATTGCAGATGTGGATGCCACCTGTAGTGATTTTGATTTTGGAACAGCTTTGCATATTGCTGCATTTAACCTATGTACGGGAGCTGTCAAGTGCTTACTGGAACATGGAGCAAATCCTGCCTTTAGGGTAAGGAGTGAGGTGAAAAAAGTACCTGGAAAAATGGAACAGTCTGTCCAGGATTTTGGTTGGCTAAAAATGTGTAACCTGGAATGATAGTGCCTCAGAAAAATTATTTATAACTCATAATGGATGATTTTATATGCTTTGTCATACTTGTGTGTTGAAGTTTGTGTTTTTATGTTACAGTTTAGTTCATTAGCTCAAATAGCTTTCAAGATGTTCTTCTATTTGTTGCTTGAACTTTAACATGATACTCTTTTGTGTCTTGCAACAGTTGTCATGGCAGTGGTAGACTTTTTCAGAAATACAGGAGTGCAGTCTGTGACCTCCAGAAATGCAGTGTATTGCTTAGCAGTAAACTTAGTCTTGGCATAAGTAACTGATAATGAAACATTAACTGCTCTGCTTACTAACGAAATAAGAGGCCTGAGTTATAGTGTAAAATGCTGCTATATGTGTCTAGCTGTAAATCTTGGGTTTTGATTGTTTTCGGGGTTTTTTTGGGGGGGAGGGTGCGGTATTGTTGGTTTCTGGGAAAAAAGGAAATACAGTTTTGCTTTGCATCATTCCCTCTTTGAGCTTCCTGAAGTTTCTGAGTTCAGGGGCTCAGTTGAGACAAAGTTGGAAGGCTGAGATAATTGTTTCCACAAGCTTTGTGAAAATTGGCGAGAGAGGTGAAGATCCATCCTAATGCCTTTGCTGAAGCAAGCGTGGGTAGACCTTGCCATCGCAGCAGCGTGACAGCCCGGCTGTGTGCTTGCTCTCTGGCCAGTGGGCCTTGAGTTAAGGTTAACCCCAGGTGAGCTGGTACTCCAACAGCTTTGGCCCCGGGTGGGCGTCACATGGGACATACGGTGAATCGCAGCCACTACTCCCCGGGAGTGGGAAGTGTGTGGGAAATGCTCTGCCTTTTAATTCACATCTCATGGAATAGTCTGTATCTAAAATACTTGAATAAATCTGTTCAGGTTTATTATGTGAGACATCAACTTTGTGTATCCTATACATGCAACATATGTTAATTAAATTCTATCTTACATTTGGAATAAGCCTCACCAAGGAGTAAACTATACACTGGGTAAAGATAAATTCTTTGGGAGGTGTTAGCTTTACAGTATCGGCATTACAGACCAAAATTCTTGCTTCTTTTCCTAAATCTGTGTTCAGGTGCACAGATACATACAGGTGGTTTTTTCGTGTGTTCTGAGTACTAATAATGTTCTTAAGATTGAAAATTTTGGTAACTTAGCACTTTTGAAAATAAGGCACTGTAAATGCTAGTTTACACACCTAAGGATGTTTTGGCATCCTTATTTGGAAATGTGGATGTATTTGTAGTTGTTTATATTCTAGGAAAAGTATCTAATGAAGGGGATTAAAAACTTCATAAACTGCTGTGGTTTTGCCTGATCAGGTTTATCTTGTAACAACTTTAAATCCTGTGCTATGTTATGTTTCTACAGAATGACAAAGGGCAGATTCCAGCAGATGTGGTTCCTGATCCGGTAGATATGCCACTGGAAATGGCAGATGCAGCAGCCAGTGCAAAAGAAATCAAGCAGATATTGCTGGATGCAGTGCCTCTCTCATGTGACATCTCAAAAGCCATGATTCCGAACTATGATCATATCACAGGCAAGGCCATGCTTTTATCGCTTGGCCTGAAACTGGGAGATCGTGTTGTTATTGCAGGACAGAAGGTACGATGAGCAACCTGATACTACCCTCATAATTTCTGGACAGTCAATGTATTTACCCTTTTGGAGACATAGCTCAAATTTGAGGGTCTAAAATACTTTCTGGAAGGTATGAACTCTGGATGGCAGTAAGGGTCTGGTTACAGAAAGTAAGAAGCTGAACAGTTACGTGTTAAAGAAAGTCACTACTATGAAAAGCTGTTTTGACAGGCACAGTCTGCATTTTGTACCTGTAAACAATTTTTTTTACAGTCTCCTATAGTACATCAGCATGGCTCAGCTTTTATTAACATTTCTGGTGTCACATCAAAATGATGGTAAAATTTATAGATTACTTTGTGAGTTGCCCAGCTTTCAGTTATGAATATGCATTCTTGAATTACCCCTGATAGTTTCCAGAAGGCGGTAAAAGAAAACTTGAATTCTGCTTAGCCTACAGTAACCCAATTTCACTGGTGCAGTGCAGCTAAAATCTTTGAAGCAGTGCTGTGCCAACGGGGTCGTTAACATGGTTCTGTGGAGGTATAAGAATGTAGCTAATACTGGTCCAGCTCAAATATGAATAACTGTTACGAAGCTGCCTTGCTAGACACGTTTTGAAAAATGCATTTGAAAAATGTAACGTTGATGCTGCAGTTAGTATTCATACCTTTTACTTGCTCTGATAGCAAGGGCTCTGAAATGATTTAAGAGTGCTGGAACTCTTTTAAAGATTTCAAATATTTTCCTGGTAAGTATTGAAGGCATTTGTGAGCAAAATTTTATGTTTGAGTAGCTTTACCTTTAATAATTTTTCTAGTATAACTTCCGATTTGTAATTATCACAACTGAAGTGTTCTAAAGCGAACTCCACCAAGAGTGCAAAGCAGCTTCCATGCTGTATTTTCATTTGGTGTATTCTTGAAATTGGGTCAGGAAAAGTGAAGGAATCACTAGCTATGCAGAAGGCGTTTTAACTGAAGTACGTACAGGAAGCCGCTTATTCTTTAAAGGCCGTAAGTTCATGGAAGTTTTTTTTACAGAAAGCCATTGCACAGCGAAAGCAAGGGGAGATGTAACTGCAAGTTAGTGGAGGCTTTATAGCAAGAAAGGCAAGAAATTAGTCCTCTTGTGTATCTTTGCTCCAAGTGCAAGTAAGGCACACAGAACTGTTTGTACTGTAATGTGCTTATTGTGTATGGATAAAGCTTCCTGGGTTTGGTTACTGGGTTTGGCTGTTTTGTTTTTTTAAATTGAGTATGCTATTACGGTGTTTTTTAGGAAGTTGTTGGAAGCTGTTTTTCTGCTGCCAAAGGCCAGCAGGGATTTCCAGCTAGCTTTTGTTAAGGGAGCCAAAGCTGTTGTACAGCAGGTGGGAAGGAGGAATGTTTGTGCTTTTTGGTCTTCCTTTTTCACGTCTGCTTTCCTCCCTTCCTTTCTTTGTGTGCGAGGAGCTGTTCTGCAGTACTCCCGTGTTGTTTCCCACCCACTTTCTCCATTTGTCTGAGTGGAGAAGTTGATGTCAGCCTTGTCTTCCCCTTTCCCTTGATACTCATAAAAGTGTGCAGGGTGGAGCAGAAGCGAGAACAGGATGATTGATGAAAGCGATCCCCAGTTCTTAACGTCCTCTTGGATCAGTTCTCATTTCCGGAATATGGAAGCTGGGCCGAGGGCACTGGAATGGCAGCATTTTTACGAGCAATGTTTATGGATTCCTGTTCTCTTTCCTGCTTCTGCAGTCTCCTAACATACCAGCTTTAACGAAGCTTGAAAGCCAAGTGCAGTAGATGCCTGGGGGGAAAATGGATTCCTCTCGTGATTCCTCCTGCACCTGTCACTCTAGTTGTCTCGCAGGGCAGAAAGCTGTGTAAGCAGCTGTTTTTATGTACGTGATTTGTGGTCCCCCAGCTTCACCAGCTCATGCTCCACTAGATTATATGTTATCTGAATGGACACTCAATGAAATGTGAGTGCAGGGAAACCTGGAAGTAGCTGGAAGACAACTTTTCTCCTGTTGCTGCCATGTTTCTCATGTGTGAGATGTCCTCTGCTCCTTGCCTGCCCAAGTCCTAGCGCTTGTGCAAAATTGGAGCCTCCGTTTTGCCATCTCCACCTCCGGTTTAAGATGCTGGTGCCTTCCCTCTGCTCGGTAAGTGCCTTTGGCGGGTGCCTGGAGAGTGGAGGGATCCGTTAGGCTGCTTGGCCAAGCTTCCTCCGGCTGAATTTCGTCTTTGGGTTGGTAGCTAACAAGTCCAGGTCTAGGTTAGTGTGATGTACCTGCCTATTACAATCAAATTTAAAGGAGATCTTCAGAGTAAAAGAAGAACAGGCTCTGGCTCACGTTTGTTTCTCTACAGAACATTAAGAAAGAGTAGCTGGAAGGTTTTATAGGAAAGAAAAAAAAATGGTTTCTGTGTTTATTCTCTGAGGGCTGGATTAGACAGTGAAGTCACAGTAAAAATGAACTAATAGTATTATGGTCACATGAGATAGTGAAAGCTGAGCAACTGGAAGATCAAAGGTTTTTCTTCCTAAAACTAATTTAAAAATCAAATATAAAAATGAATTTAAATCAGTGTTAAATGCATCTCTGTTAGTTATTCCTCGCTTGTTTGGTTGAAGTGTATGAGCTTATAATGTATATTTGTGGAGACTGAGGTCCACCAGCAAGAGTGGTTTGTCTTGGTATTCTTGATAAACTGTTCAGAGTCTACATAGTATATATTGAAACAGCAAAAAAATGTTCTAACATTTGCTGGCTTTTTAAATTTTGTTTAATCATAAGGAGGGAATAAAAGACTTTGGAATTTTTTTCCAAAGAAAAAATTAAGTGTGCTCTGAAGTTTGCCCTTTAACCTTTGCAATATATGTAAAAATACATATATACCTATATATACATATTTATACATACAGAGATATATTTATAGACATTTTTATCTAGTATTTCCATGGACTCTTCAATGCAGCAAGATGATTGTGGAACTGCTGGCGTGGAAGACACTGAAAGTAAAACTTCTCATTAAGCACAGACTCCTATACCTTGCTGACTTGGAAGTGATTACTGTCTCATTCGCGCCTGTTACAAGATCTGTCAATAACCGGTGCTTTTGTTTAATACAAAATATACGCAGAAGGACTAAGACGTTTTGGAAAGTGCATTGGCTGGCTTTGAAAGATAGGAATGTCAGTAATCGAGGGAGGTCGTTATGTTTGTATTTCTCTGTTCTGATCAAAAGCTTGGAGATGACTTGCTGTCTCCTTTGTGATCTATACTATGTTCTCATGGACAATAATTGCTTAACAAAGTCATTCTGTGTTGATGCTTTGTGCTTTAGGTTGGTACGTTAAGATTTTGTGGCACAACGGAATTTGCCAGTGGCCAGTGGGCTGGCATAGAGCTGGATGAACCAGAAGGAAAGAACAACGGAAGTGTTGGAAAAGTCCAGTACTTCAAGTGTGCACCGAAACGCGGTACAACCTCTGATTTTTTGCTTACATTTTTTTAAAACCTGAGTTTTGAAAAAAGTGTTGGAAGATATGAACCTTTTGGGAGAATAAAAACACATAACAAATTCTGATGCTTTTCTTTTTTTCTTTTTTTTTCTTTGTTTGTTTGTTTTATTGATTCTTTTAATTCTTCCTAGTGTTTTGGCCACAGCTATTTGCAAAACCGCAGAAACAACCAACCAGTCAAAATTTCTGGTTATTTCCTTGAAAGTGTGAGATAGCAGTCTTTCCTGGTTTTCCATCTGTATTGTTGAAGCTATTTGTTTGTGTTGTAACAATTACGGCCGTGTTTCTTTACCTGCCTTGCCTTCCTTTTGAAAGGATTCATACCTGTAGCTGTTTTCTAACTTCCGGCTTGAGGTATTTTAGTTGCTATTTCATGGACTCTCATGATATACAAAGTGTTTTGTAACAGTGGAGACTGAACGTTACCATTAGGACAAAAAGCAGATTCTAATCAATAGTTTTTCTGACTTCCTGAATTACTCCGTTCAAGTGGTTTGATAAGCCTTTTGGTTTAATTTGAGCTAGTTCTTCCTCGCCTACAAGTGCTTTGACAGCATAGCGAGCCGTGATGGGACAAGGGGTAATGGTTTTAGGCTACAAGAGGGTACACTTAGACTAGACATAAGGAAGAAATTTTTTACGCTCACTGGCACAGGTTGCCCAGAGAGGTGGTAGATGCCCCGTCCCTGGAAACATTCAAGGCCAGGTTGGACGGGACTCTGAGCAACCTGATCTACCTGAAGATGTCCCTGCTCGTTGCAGGGGGGTTTGGACGAGATGGCCTTTAAAGGTCCCTTCCAACCCAGACTGTTCCATGATTCTATGATTATGGCTGAAAAAAACCCCTAAATTAATTGATGTAAGAGAGAGTAGCCAGAAGGTTTTGTTACACTAATATTACTCCTGGTTCTTTTTTGGCACATGCAATTTTCTCTCTAGGTATCTTTGCACCTCTTTCTAAAATAAGCAAAGCTTCTGATCACAAAAAAAGCTCTGTACGAAGTGCTTCCATGCGGTCTTCACCTTTGGTCAAATCCAAGAAAATAGATGTGACGCACATAACTTCCAAAGTGAATTCTGGTGAGTGCTTTCTTGTATGTTGAGAGAGGATAAAGAGATGCTAATCTTCAAGAATTAGCACCAATCCTGTAAATTTTGATATTAAAATACTTGTTTGGAATTAGTTCATCACTTGGGGTGAGAAGTTGATGAGATATTTATTAACCACATGTGGACATTAGAAGTTCACTAGTTTTTAAACTGGTAGTGGAAGGATGGTATGTGTAGTTGCTTAACGATTATAGTGCTCTGATGTACTATAAGAGGTTCTAGTCTTTATATACTCAATTAAAAAAAAAAGTTCACCACAACATTTATTCTTTAGCCTTTAAGTTGGTTTCTGGTTGGCTGTGATATTAGTTAAATGTCTAAACTTAACGTGATTTCATTTACTAAGATCTTCGGGATAATTTGAAACGTCTCACTGAAATCAGTGGAAATCTGGAAACGAATCTATGTACACCTTTATGTATAGAAATTGAAGAAATTAATTTATTGTCTGGCAAAATGATCAAGGAACTATTTAACCGGTTGTGCTTTATCTGCTAATTAAGTTATCTGAGTAAAACCAGAGGCAAATTAGAAGAGAAAGGATGTCCTTGTAATAAGGCCTCAGTCTACTGATTGGAGTGACAGGCTCAGTCCCTGGCTCTGCCTTAGTCTTTTAGTAATTTATTCAAATTACTTAATCCTTCTGTGTAAATTCCCTCCTTGTGAAGCAAGAATGGTGCATCTTTTCTGTGTGTTTAGGTTCCAAGGTGTTTGGAGCACAGACTCTTCCCTGCTGTGTACAGTGCCCACCGTGCATAATCTGGCCCCGTGCCTGGCTGCCTACGTAATAACGTCATTCAATATATTACATTAGCATTCCTTTTGCCTTTTGAACCTGTTTAGGTGACTCATAGTAAGGCAGCACAGCTTATGGGATGGAAGATATGCATATGTTCTCCTTGAATTTACTCAAGCACCCTAAAGCACTCCATTCTTTACTAGTGACAGGCAGGGCAGAGAAACAACGTGCCAGGCTGGTCGGAGAGATGCATTTTGGCAGCATTTTGGATGATGCGTGCAACTCTTCTCTGCATAGATTGAGGGGGAAGTAAGCCCTAATTACGGATATTTACAATAAGGACACAATTTAAGCCATTTGTAAATGGTGATCCTGCATAAAAAGCTTCTCAGAATAATCAGTTTGTTAGGAGTGTTGTGCAGGAGCAGATCTAAGCTGACTTTTTCTGTTAAATATTTCTCAATGTTTGATTCAGTTTGTTGTGAACTGTTTGTAACTCATTAAGCTATAACGGAGAGGACTGTTTCCTTTGTCCCAGACGGTGTGTTCCAGACAGTTTAGTCATAAACCACCTTTTGTGTCACAAAGGTGCATTTGTATCTTTGTAGATTTTAAACATTTGCTACGTTGCTTTAGGTAAAAATCAGAGTGAGTTACGCATCCATCTGCCAGGCAGAGCTTACATCCACTAAGAGTAACCTGGAAGCTGCCCTTTGTAAGCTGTTCTGTGTTGAAAGGTCCGTTAGAATGAATGTGCCTGGCTGACTCACGGGCTGGAGTGGCAGGAGAAAGCTGCACGGGCGGAACTTTGTTTTGCAGTTTTTAACGTGCATCACCAGATTACATTTCTTTCCCTTAAACTTCGTTCCTGCAATAAGCTGGTTTGTACTGATACAAGAAAAATTAATATGCTTTTTGTAGATATGGTTATAAGCTGCAAAGTAAAATACAATACCATATGGAGCTTTTCAAATTTGATTTGTTTCTGCTGGATGTGAATAATCCATCAGATTGATGATAATAGGTCTTTTTCAAGTTTTTGGAAAAAGGATTACTGTGATCAAATTGAGGAGTGTGTTATCAGTCACAAACACTAGTTTTTTGATCTGATTCCTTAATGGCTAAACCATAAAATTTTTGAAAATACAGTACATTTGCCAACTAGTTCAGTTGCTGTAGCTGAATTAAGCCCAGAGAGGTAGTTAAATAAAAAAGATGTGATTTTTCTTCATGACGGGGAAGGGATAAATCATAGATAAGCTTATTCTTCATTGAGTTAGGGTAGAAAACTGTCAGAGATGGAAAATGGCTGTTCACAAATTATAACATGTTCAGCTGTATAGGCAGTACTGGTTCATATGGATATCACAACATCGCTGCTCTAAGAATTAGGCTCTTAAAAATGGTAGTGGTACTTAGTTCGTTTTTTGTAGACTGAAGGAAGATTTGGTCTCAAAACTTTTATGTGTAATCTTTAATGCAGAAACTGTGAAATTAATACTAGTGAGTAGTATACCTTAAGTACTACAAAAGTGTATGTTGTGTATAGAATAGATGTAAATATTTGAAAGATTTAAGTAAAACTCTTTCAATATAAACATTAATATTTTGCAGACAATTTATTGTTTGTCAAGATAGTTTGGACTGTTTTAATATGTTAAGGGGTTTAACATCTGTTCTTATCCATCAAAACAATTCTGCAGTCTTGTTCTCCCCATTTATCAGGAGTCTGAGGAACGATACAGCTTCATCCACGCATCCACTAATCTGAAAATCTGTCAAATTGTTTTTGTACATGTAAAATTATTGTTGATTGTTAAGATGTATATATTTAATTGTGTATATTCCTTTTATAGGCCTAAATATGGCAAAAAAAGACAGTGCTTCTGAAGCCACCTTTATGACTGCTAACAGGGGAAAAAACGTACCTGCGAAAGACGGTAACTACGTCTTTTTTTATTTTCTAACATCTTGAGAAAAATTTTGGGTAGGGCGGAGGAAGTATTACTGCTGCCTTACCTCTGTAAAAGGTATATCTACGCTACAGAAAAAAGTTGCCTTGCCTGTCTGTATTTGAGTCCCACGCAGGCTGTGCACATTTAGATACTGGGAGCAGGAGTCGGTTGTGTGGATGTTTGGCATCCTGTGTTGGTTTGGCAACACCGTCTATCCAAATACATGGACAAGAATAGAGACAAGCTCTTAAAGCTGAAAGCTGTCTCTTAGTAAAAGATCTTACAGACGATCTGCAGAATTAACTTCTCCGGTTTCTGAGGGAGACCTTTTGCGCTGTGTCATTACTGCTTGGTTTTGATGAAGAACTGTGCATGTATTCTGTTGGAATTTTTATTCTCTCCTACACATGTACGTTCAAGCGTGTATAATGCAGCACACATCTAACAGCACTTAACAGTCTTGGCTTTGTATCATGGAAGACTTACAATAACAAACTTCAAATATGAAAACCGAAACGCTGCTTTTTAAAAATTTCCTTTTACATGTGAATCACTCTGGGCAATTATCTAGTTTCAGAATTGGATAGTG
This sequence comes from Pluvialis apricaria, assembly GCA_017639485.1. Taxonomy (NCBI): domain Eukaryota; kingdom Metazoa; phylum Chordata; class Aves; order Charadriiformes; family Charadriidae; genus Pluvialis; species Pluvialis apricaria. The sequence goes on from CM030009.1 coordinate 19,228,373, forward strand.
ACTTCTACTGCATCAGTATTTTGTGTGCTGATCTTTAAACATCAAGGCACCTCACTTTCAGGGGTGTCTTTAACAAACTGTAAAAATTGGGTTTCCTTTGAGGTTTTGTCTATAAAATCATACTACAAGTGTTGGTAAGAGCAGTATTTCTTTGAAATAATTTGAAGCGTGCCTTCAAATATACTCTTTTCGAAGAAAAGCATCTTTTCGTATCCTCTGTCAGTGAGCAGTTGTGGAGAAGAGACTAGCGTAAGGTACTGAAGCACTGTCCAATATGATACGTTTTCAGAGGTAAGCTAAAAAAATTGTGTAGAGAGAGATTTCCAACATTTTGTTCATGGAGGGCACTTAATGGCTTGTTCTTCAGGTTCTGATCACACGATGAAATTCATTGGCAGTGCAGCGTCTCAGTTTGATGGATACAACATGATATCCACAGTTAATAGGACTCCAAAGGCTTTGCAGGCTGTGAGTGATGTGGAGTGAAGCCTCATTTTGGGATCTGGTGGTTTAGATGATACTGCCATAAGGCAGGTGCAGAACCTTTAGGAAAATCCACCATCCAAATTGGAAAGTAGCTGTCAGTGGTTCTTTGTCAAACAGGGAAGGCTGTTTCAGCTTGGGGTTTTCCTGGAGTTTGTGCTGAGTCTGGTAATTTTATTATTTTTTTAAATTTTTTTTTTGGACACTAGGGATGGAGAGCCTGTTCTTGAAATATGCAGATGATGCCTGGCAGACAGCTGACTGGGTTAAGATTAAAAAAAAAAAAAAAGCCCTACCTCCCTGAAAAACCCATGACAAATTGGTAAAAGGTCTGGAGGGGGGGGAAAGATGGAGAGGAGGAAGGACAGCTACGAAGTTATGTAGCAGGGCTGAAACAATCAACTGTAAACGTACACCCTGGGAATGACATGCTGGTAACAGTGTTGTAGAAAAGGATGTGGCAGTATAGAGTATGAGAAGGTAAATGTGCGTTATCTATGTCATGCTGCTGTGAAAGGGGAAGCATACTGGAGTGTATACAAAGGAGCGTCAGCCGTGAGACACACGAAGCGACCTGGGTGCTTTACTTGGCACAGGTAAGGCCTCAGCTCAACCGCCGCATCTGGTTTTAGATGCTGCATTTCAAAAAAAGATGTGACTCAACTGGAGAGAATTCAGAGAAGACACCACAGTAACTGGCGGTATAGAGCGTGACTTAGCACAGAAGACTGATCGAATTTGTGATTGTGTGATTAAAAAGACAGAAGATTAAAGGGATAAAACAGGGAGCTTTCAAATACAAAGAACAGTATAACCCATTCTGCATGTGTAACAAGAGTAAGAAATCTTGAGCTAAAACTGTGGTAATTTAGGTTTTATATTAGGGGAAAACCCACTGTAACAGTACAGGTAATTATGTGGTGAAATATATTGCTGAGGAACTCCCGAGATCGATGGGAGGTTTTTAAGACCAAGTCAAACACTCACCTGACTGGAGTGATCTAACAAATAGTTGTTTTGCCCGATGGAAGAGGAGCGGATTATAGGACCTGCTGAAGCCCCTTCTGCTTTTCCTTCTCCCACCTCACGATTTCCCACAAAACGAAGCATTTAATGACTGGTTTAGTTTATTTTAGCTTCGGTATTGCTGCATCAACGGTTTTTGTTGTGTTCGTGTAAAAGTGGTAGGTGGTCTGACCTCCTGTGAATCCATGGTTGGACTGACTTCTAAATGTGGACTTGTAGTATGTGTTCACAAACACCCGTGTATATTTATACCTTGGACTTGGGAGCTGAATTTTGCCTGTTTAGTCACCATTTATTTAGTCATTTGCATTTTCTTCACTGTAGCATAGCTGCAGGCGGTATCGCAGAGTCTTTATATTTCCGTCCCCAGATACCCAAGCTTTTGCTTTGACCCGCTGCATTTGCCTTTCTGCGGTCCTTTACTGTTTTGCCAAATTGGAGGATTAAATTGTATTGAACACGTTAACCCTGTGTCGATATTGAGGTGCTTTGTGAAAACTAATAAGCCTTTCGGAATTCTGGAAAATTTGATAAGCAATATTACTGTAATTTTTCACATTGAGAAACTGAGGCATAGGCATGTCTTGCCGTACCCTGCCTCATTTGGGGCAGAAGAGGGTAGGAGAGGGGAGAACTGGGGAGGGCCTTGAAAAGGAAGGAGGAAAGCTGAACATGAGCCTTATCGGACAGTTTAGACATCAGGGTTTGCAAATGGAGATGAAAGTGATTTATTTCCCGTTCTTATTTTATAGTACAGGTTTTAATATTAATACAGTATGTAATGGAGCATAGTAGGCTTTAATCCAGGCAATAATTCACTCGCATAATATCGCCTTCCTTCCCCTTCTCATCAAATCTGTAATAGGCTGGATGCTGGAAGTGTGGTGGTATGATCTCTTATTACTAAGGCTCCCATATTTTTATAAATATGCTTGGGACTGTTTAGAACTTTCATAGAGTAACAAAGAAGGGGCTTTTGGACTATCGCCTTATTCCCAAGGCAGGGTCAGATGCATTCCCGACAGGCATTTGGGTAAATTTGGGTATTCTGCCCACTATGGAGAACAGGTAACTTCCTTCTTACAGTAGCTTTCGCTTCTGCTTAATCTGTCCTTTTCGGAATATGATCTCTGAAGGACTGTTTCCATTTATGTCTTTTAGGTTTTCCTGGGTACAGCAGCTCTTCCTCTTCTACTGCCTCCTTGGAAGGCAAACAGAATTACTCCAAGAAGCGGAACTCAACTAGCAGCAATAAAAAGGCAGTGACTCGAGTGTCTTCTGCCCCATCTAAAATTAGTGCTGGTATGGTCTGTTTTGCTGAGGTGTGTTTTCCCAGGTGGGAGTTTACTGCCGTATTGAGTACTTACGTGGAACTGCTTGTGCTGTTTCAGAATCTGAGATGGTTCAAGAAACACACTTGGGAAGTACTTTAACCGTAAACTCACGTTTGGCAACTTTTAAGATGTGTTTTAGAACATCTTCAGGAGGAAAAGTGTTCTTGTAGTTGGTCGCTACCTTTCAACTGCAGAGAAAAGGCCGTAGTCCAGTTTTCGTGCTGAAGCAAAGCAATTCTGTGTCTAAGCAAAATTTGCAGTGTGTTGCCATGCATTAAAGGCGCGCTATGTTAAAGCTATAGGTACTCTCTTTACCAATCATCAGTTGGCTCACTATTGAAGACTTTCTTAAATTTTAAAGATATAATGTCACTAATTTCAATCTTGTTCTTCTGTTGAACAGGGTTGTATAATTCTCCGGCTACGAGGAAAAATCCTTTTGCCGAAGGAGAAATTCGGGTTGGAGACAGAGTACTGGTGGTAGGACAGAGAACAGGCACCGTTAGATTTTGTGGGACGACAAAATTTGCACCAGGTATTTGCAATGCTCTGTGTATGTTGTAGAATCCGTATGGAATAGCTCACATGTGAGCACCTGAACATTAAGAGAATTCCATCTTTTCCCCCACTCCCTCCCAAAAAAACCCACCTAGATTTACTGGTTTGTTTCAAAGTTCTTTCTCCTGTGTTCATTCAATATTTTTTACTTTAATGCAACTGTCAGGAAAAAATAAGGGTTTAATATGTGACTTTTACTTACCCACTAATGTGGCTTAATTAAGAGAAATATTTTGATATTGAAATTGTAGGTATTGTTACAAAGCTTTCTGAAAACCTCAGTTTAATGTCCAAAGTGGTATATAGAGTATTGACATCACATGCCTTTACTCCTTACTTTTTGTAGTAAGCCTTTCTGCCACAGCTCATCTCTTGCAATTCCGGTACTCTTATCATGTCATATACCTGTCTCGTTCTTATCTTCTTGGTGTCTTTAAGAGGGTAATTATGAACATTTAAATGTTAACTAACAAACCTTTAGGTCACAGGACAGGTGAAAAGTTCCAAGCATCTCAAAAAGCCCCAAACTCCACCACCGTTTTCTCATCCTTCTCCCTTTCAGCGCCTCCCTCCCTTCTCCTTGCTAGAAAGCACATTGCAGTGAAGCCAGGTGTTTTCAAATGGAAGCGAGATGTTCTAAATTATGGAAACCAATTTCGGAATACTCATTCTTTGTAACCAAATTCTATGTTCTTTATATCCTTATCTATAATCTTCTTATTGCAAGTTGGTAAGTGTTGGTGTAAGTACCTAGTTTAAACGGGGTCCCTTTGATTGATACATCGTTAAGCAGCAATACTCTGTCTTGACACTTGGTGGCATCAATATTTTAAAAAAAATGTTAGAGTGACAGAATATGAAGTTGTGGTACGAGCTACATACTTCTTCCGTTCTCGCCTCTTTCCCCAATTTCAGTGTGGGCAGCCCTTGCTTAAGATACTGCGATTAACTGATCCTACGCTTTAACGCGATCACTCTTACCTTCATGTTGCTGCTTACAAAGTAAACAATGAGAAAAGGACCGGTTTAGCCAAATACGCTGTAACAGTGTAAAATCAGAAAGCCGTTCGACAGTGTAAGTCTCCTTCCTCTCCCCCTCCCAAATCTGGGAATGAAATTTTTTGGAGAAAAACACTATTGTAGGAAGTAAGGATGGAAAGATGACAGACCTTCACCATTTGCAAAACCAGTGATTCACAGAAAATGTAACAAACAAACAGATGCATTTTTAAAAGTATTTAATTTTAATATGTATCAAAGCTCTGGAAGTTACCCAGGCTTTATTTCTTTTGCTGCAACGCAGATCTTTCTTTAATTGTAAAAACAGGAAGGGGAGAACTTCTGCCACCCTAATCTGCCCTTCTAATTCATAAGCTGTCATTCCCGAGTTTCTTGAGCTGATAATTAGAATTACCATTTTATCCAGTGCCTTAGTACCAAGTGACTTGAATTACGTTTTGAATCTTTTGGGGATGGATAGCATAAGGACTGCTAATGGAGTATGAAATTTAGCACCTTTACATAATTAGCTCACATTTATCACAGGTTATGAATGATCAAGCTTATTAACATCTTGATGCCTATTCAGTGTTCTGTAGGAGATGAATCGCTGGCCAGTTCTGATTCTTCCACCCTTCTCTCGGTATCATACCACCAGCCTCGCAATTTGTATTAATTATAACTTGCTAGATGGAAAGAAGGAATGAATTAATATCAAAACTTTAATTTTACTGTTGATGATCTCAGCTGAGGCATAAGCCATGCGGTCAGAGGACTAAAGAAGGAAACCTGAAGCACCACTGCTCTTCTTTCCTGTCACCTTATTGTCAAATAGCCGCTGTTACATTCAGTAACCTCCCGTTTGGCTTTAGTGCATGTATCAAACGTTTTACCTTTTCTATATTAAGTAAAATGTCAATCATTTTCTCGAGAGCATGTAAAAATGCTGAGATAATGCTCTTTAGATTTATTATTAGACAAATTTTTGTGTAGTTACGTAGACGATAATAATAATAATAAATACATTTTATAAAATAACTATCTAGACAGTTTCCAACTAGAAACTTTTTTCCTTGATGCGGGTGAATGCCAACTGTCCCAGCTGGCTAGATGAAGAAAAGCCTGTGGTGTTTTGTTCAAAATACCATGACTTTACTGTTTTGAAATGCAGGATTCTGGTGTGGAATTGAATTGGACAAGCCTCACGGGAAGAATGATGGTTCCGTGGGAGGCGTTCAGTACTTCAGTTGTCTTCCCAGATACGGGATATTTGCACCACCATCTCGTGTGCAGAGGTGAGCACTGAAGTTGTTTTAATGTTTGTGCTGCCAAATGCTTCCTTAATACATTTCCACTGGGAAACAGTTTTGCAGCAGATATGGACAAACTAAATGTTTTCTGCTAATGGAAGCTTATAACCCCCATTAAAAACCTGGTGGGTTTTAGATCCGCTTTTTGAAAGCAGAGTGTAAACTGGAAATGCAGCTCCCCCTGTTTCTCTTGCAGCCCCTTCAAGTGTTTTCATTCCAGGGCCTCCGTTTCTGACCCAGTCTGTGTTCATTAAACCTTACCCAGTCCTGATGCGCTGCGCTGAATTCGGTTATAAAAGGAGGTTACCCTTGGACATGACTGGAAACACTGTTCTCATTCCAGTTAACCGCACAGAGGAACCAAAGCACCCATCGCTGATGTTTGCAGTCTCTTTGTTAGGTTTCGGGAGGAACACCTGAGGAGTACTGTGCTCTTTCCTCCTGCATTTGTATCTATCATCTACTTACTCTGCCAGACACGTTCTCGCTTTTCTTTCCCTGAATATCCCAGCTCAGGCAAACTGTTAAAGACCTTGCCTCAAAATTATATATGCTGAGTAAAAGGCAAGTAACTCGAATAAGCTACTTCGCTCCGGGCATCTCTTACACACCAGCCTGATCACAACTGAAACGTTAGCGTCTCTGGGGGGGCGATGGGCAAGGGAAAGAATCAGAACAACTTGATCAACATTTGGCAAGAAGGACTCCAGCAGTAGGTTTGTTCAGAGTTGAGTTGAAATGACTTTTTTGTTGTGTTACTGCTTTTCAGACTAACGGGTTCTCTGGATTCTCTCACAGAGACTTCGTGGAGTAAAGTAAATCACACTTTTCCAGGTAGGAGCGTTAAGACACCGTGGTGTGGCTTGGGCAGCCTGCTGCAGACTGCCAGTCTACAACCGGAACCTACTGCACAAAGCCAACTTCTCCAAAAGCGCAGTAGATTTTCAAGGAAGCCAAATGCCAGCCAACAGTCTGGCCGGTCCCTTCCTAGGAACGTAGCCTGCAGAAGGATCTGTGGGGTACCATGTTGTTGTTAACCCTATTCTGGCAGAAATAATGATGTCAGAGTTGTTAAGGTTGTTGACACTCTTCCTGTAGTACTGTATTGCATTCTAATCAGAGTTAATCATAAATTGAACCTGTTCTTTAATCTAAATTGAGATTGATGAAGGGATCGGTGTAGGGAGGGGTCCGCATGAAATTACTGAAACTTTTCTGAGATACTTGAAGTAATTATTTTTCTTTTTCCTTACCTAAGCTGTTTGCAAAAAGGCTGCTTCCAATTACCCTTGTTTGGGCTGTTTCATTTAATTTCCGTCCTCTCTGAAAATGTGAACGTTACAGACATTTATTTTCATGAAAAGTTTCATCACTTAATTTTTCAAATTGGAGGGGAGAGTGTGTAGCAAATGCAGTATAAAAGAAAACACAAAGAATATGACTTCATAAAGGTGGTTGGTTGGTTTGGGTTTTTTTTTAGAAGTCCTACACAGCTTAGCTTATTAACCTTTCCACTTAGGTTTTAGACGCAGCCTAAGCACCGCTTCTGCATCTTCACAAAAGGAGATAAACAGAAGAAACTCCTTTGTTAGGTGCGTGTCTTCAGTTTAAAATGTGTGGGGGTGAGCTGGCTGGTCGCTTTCCTGTTTCTTGTTCAACAGAAAATCTTTGTGCCTGTATAAATACATATCTAGATCTTTACACGTTCATTTTTTTCCTTCCAAAACGGGCCAGTACTAGACTGCTTTTCCGCGGGTATCCAGGAGTACAGCCCTGGAGTTCAGGTTGGCATTGAAACTGTGTTTCAGTTGGTCATCACTGCATACTCTCCCAAGCCTTGTCCTTTCACACACCTGGGGGGAGTGCAGAGGGTCTTGTTAAGGACTTCACTTTGTCCTGCTGATCCTGATGGATTGACGCTTGCACATTAAATGTGGTTTTGGCTAAACTCTCACAAGCCCCAAATAAAATGTTTTGTACTGCTTAATTTACCAATGCTATCACCAAATATCGTAGACCAGGTGAAAGGAAATTGATTTTCCAAGTATTTCAGCCTGCCATGCGTACTAGCCTGTATGTTATTACACGTTTTGCTAGTGACAGGAGATCAAACCCAATTTTTTTTAAAAAGGCATTTGAGCTTTTTTCCCATGCGCTTCACTGAAATACAGATTTGCCCTGGATGTTTTATAGAAAAAAAAAAACCCTGACTTTTTCTCCCCCCTCTTTTTTTCCTACCTAGATCCAAGAGCTCTGTGTTGCGGCGCAGCTGGAGTAACACCACTACAGCTAACACTGAGGGACCAGTGAAGCTGCACGAAGGCTCTCAGGTTCTTCTGACCAGCTCCAATGAAATGGGGACGATCAGGTACATTGGTCCTACAGATTTTGCACCGGGGATATGGCTCGGACTTGAACTCAGAAGTGCCAAGGGAAGGAACGATGGCTCTGTGGGGGAAAAGCGCTATTTCACCTGTAAGCTGAACCACGGGGTCTTAGTTCGACCTAGCAGAGTAACCTATCGGGGGATTAACGGGGCAAAACTTGTAGACGATATTTGCTGAGCCAAAATGTGCTCATACAGCAGGAAAGAAGTATTTTAAAGCACACAAGCACCCCATCTAGAATGCAAACTTTTAAAATTTTTAAATTATTAAATCTGCATTTGCATTTTACATATATATATGAGTACATATATGTATGTGTATGAATATATAATATATATTTTAATATATATATATTTTAAAGAGTATAGAGAGATTAAAAAAAGCTCAATTGCATTAAGAAGTAAAACCACTATTCTGTTTCCCTTACTGGAACAGCCCTTGCCTGGGAAGGTTGTTGCAAACGCATCTTGGGTTTGAGATGCTGTATTAGTTGAACAGCGTTCCAGTTGGAGACCGCATCTCCAGCAGTCCCTAAAGTTGCTTTGCGATTCGTGCAGTGTTTAAACGATTTTCCTCCATGCAGTAATGAACTGATAACGCTTTGCGCATTGCCCGCTTCTGACAGAGGAGGTGGTTAATGAGTGACGTGAGGCTGGGTACCGGGCTCTCTGTCAATCCCAATGCCAGCTGCTAGCAATAAGCAAGCAAAAAGAAAATAAAGACAGACCCCCCTTTTTCAAGCAGTTGTGAAGTATTTTTACATTTTATCATTCAGCTCCCTCCTCTTCTTCCCCCTCCTGTTCTCCCCTCCAGAACGCAAAAGGGCTGATAAATTCAAGGATTTGCGGTTGTCCTAGTGAACAGCAGCAATTAAATAAAAAGCCTTTAAAAAAGCACAAATATGCTGCATGTCAGTCTGTATAGTAGAAAGCACTTTTTGTTGTATGCATTTGTATAAGAAGCACTCTTCAAAATAATGCACTTTGCACTCTCCTGGAGAGCTTTCCCTCATTTTTAAAGACGTTTTTTGTTTGGTGTGCTGCAGGCTATGAGTATCACAGTTTTTAAATGCAAATAAACCCAGAGTGGAACTATACATTAATAGCCTTGTCATATATTAAGTCTGTATAAGTACAGCATGGTAATTCCTGCCAGTGGTATGGATTATAAGCAGGGTTTTCAAGCAAGCTGTTAACGTTATTTGATTTGTTTGTGATACGTGTTTCTTTTTTGTTTCCTTTGGAACAGTTTCCAGTATAAGTTTCTTGTAAGAGTCTTATGATAAATTAAGGATAGTTTTAGGTACAGCATTGTTAACACACCTTGATGTGACATTATTTGCATATCAGCCTTTTAAAACAGCTAATATTTTGTTAATGTTTTAAACATATAATGTATTTGAATTGCTCAGCATATGTAAACATTATCTTAGCAGGATGGGTTTGTGTTCCAGAACAGTCATTTTATTCTTAAATGATCTGCTTGCTCTTACCTACTTGAAGAAGTGTCACTTTAAATTACATCTCATAATATCCTATTTTTAGACAGACTTCTGCTGCTGTTACCTTCTTTTAAATATTGCTGTAGCTATTTTTCCTGAACTGTATTTAAAATAATGCACATTGTATTCTAACTGACGGGAATTTTTAATTGAATATAAAAGCTGTAAATTTTGAATGTAAAAAAAATTAATGCTTTATATTTGAAGATGCAGATATTCAGTGATGTACTGAACTTTACTTTGTCCGCTATCTGTTTCTTGCTGGTATTAGTAAAATGAAACCCTGGTGACTATTACGGCAAAAAGAACTCTCATTAGGTCGTTACAGAATGTACATGCTCTCACTTCTGTTCCTATGTACACATTAGGCAAACAGGAGACAGCGTGGAACGGCAACTGTAGAATATAAAGCAGAAGTTCTTATATCTTCCAGCTATTGGGTACGGAACTGCCAGTTGTCAAACAAAGTGTTTGTACAGCCCCTTTCCCTGCTTTGTCCCAGCCTGGCGCTCCTGGGTGGGCAGTTTCGTTTCTGGGATGAAGCACTCATTATCAGAAATGCTGTTTTTTTCTGCCGACAAGACGGAGTGGATGCAAGTGCTTTATCTGAGGGGTAGCTGCAGTTCCTCGGGAGGTACGTGGGGGAATAAGCGTGTGCATAAGGCAGCAAGCTCGGGCAGTTCGTTATAGTCACACCATTTCTGTGGTCTGTCTTGCACAGCTGAAGGAATATATGGGAATAACCTCTTTCCAAGAGTTTGCGGATTCACCAGTATCTCATTTTTCTTCTCCAAGGGTGTCAGGCTGCACCTCCCACAGCTCTGTCGCTACACCCAGTTCAGCTGGAAGCGGGAGCTCAGTGGCCTGGGCTGGCGTGGGCAGGAGTTTACTGAATCCTGCCTGATGGGTGGAGAAGAGGGCATGGGTGCTACCTGAGCGTTGGCGTAGCGTGCTTTCCCTTCAATTTCCGCTTCAGCGAGCTGCACGTTTCTCGTGAAAGCTCTGGCTGTATAATCAGGGAGAGCGCTGTAGGTTGGAGGAGCAAGTCAGGACGGGTATCAGTACGGAGCTGTTCTGGTAGCGCTGAGAATCTTCCGTGAGGAAGGAAGGAGCACTGTGAATATATGCGGCCTGAAACAGAAATAAATCGGTCCCTCCATTCCAGAGAGGATTTACTGATGGCTGTCTTCAAGTTGGTGATGTGAAGGGATTTGTGCTTCCCTAAATCCAAGGTAAGTTGCCATAATCCTTTCCTCCAACTCTTGCAGGAGAACACTTTGTGTCATTAAAAAATTTCTGAAAATAACTGGCAGTGAAGTTTGAAATGAGGTGCTCTGCTAGGGTCTGTATGATCACAGCCCCAGACGGGTTAGAAAAAAGACAAATGATCCTCAAAGTCCCTATAAACCATATAAATAAAATATTATCTGTTTTATAAATAAATAAACAGATGGTCCCCCAGCAATTCTGTGTTGCCTCTGTGGCGTTCAAGGCTTGTCCTTGTTCCACAGCGTGTCTCTGGGGTCCAGTTTCAGAAAATGTACTTACTTCTTCAGTGCTCTCAGCAATGAAATCTTTCAAGCTTCGTTGGCCGCTGGCTGGAGAGGAGACGTCACAGGTGTGACAGGAGGAGGAGAACTTTCTTGAAGTGTCCCAGGATGGGGAATTCATTTCTAGTGAATTCAGTCCAGTTGGATTCGGTGATCGTTTTGCAGATGTTGACAGTAAAGGTTTTCTGGGCAGAGAGCCGGAGCCTGCGTTTTTGAAGTGTTGCTATCCAGCAAGGTCTGAGGCGCAAGGATCCAAAATTGGGACTGCAGATTTGCGAAACATAACCTAGTTTCTCTGCCAGGTTAGCTCTGTCACCCGTGAGGGTGTTGCATCGGTGGCAAGTCCAGCGTTTATGTCATGACTTTTACAGAGCTCAGATTCTGCAGCAGCCTTGTCAAACACCAGGTGGAAACTGAAACCGTGTCCGTGAAAGCCACAGAGCACAGTGCCCACCTGCACCCTTCTTCCCGCCCCGTTGCAGACAGATAACTCACTCTGGAAAAAAGGGAAATTGGAGCAAAGATTGCCTGCCAGTGCCAGATCCGAACCGGTATGGTGGTGGCTGTCCGGTGACAAGCTGTACTCCTAGGAGAGCACAGGAGAGCTCCCCCGGTTAACATAGGGAGGAACCAAAGCGTGGGGGAAAGGGAGGGAGAGGAGAGGTGCCTGCCAGGTAAAAAAGTTGTGTTAACTAAATCACAGCACTGTCCTGCAGGAGAAGAGCATGTGGATAAGCAAGTGAAGGAGAGTAAGGTTATAGGTAAGTCAGGCCTAATTTCAAGGACCATCTCTTGAGAAAGCAGCTGCCTACAGCACAGGAGTGGTATGGGGAGGGGAAAACGTGAGCATTTCAGGGCAGGAGCTACCTCTCTGTCACAGGACTCAATACCGGCACTCCACCGCATTAAAATACAGCTTATAATTAGACCTACTTAAAGTCCATGTCCAGACTCAAAGAAAAATCCTTTCTTGGGATATAAATATTTAGGACTGAAAACACTCACACGCTCTCTTCAACCATATACTCCTATACATTCTCTTCTTATACCACGTTCTCTTCTACTAGCTGGTTTCCTGTAGGTAAACGCCAACCTTGGTGGTTTGTAACAGAAGGAACAGCACCTTTCTCTGCAAGGAACTTGGAGGTATGACACCTGCAATGCAAACAAGCCTTAAGCGCGCCGTGGCCACCCAGACAGGCAGCTGGCTCAGCTGACCTCGGTGTACCTTAACATTTCTGTAACTCTGCCGCGTAAAAACTGATGCCCAGAGCCCTCCCTTGGTTATTACAGAGGTGATCCCACATCGATACAATCATTACACAGCTCAACACAGAGAAAGCCAGCTACAGTCATTTTATTTGTCTTCATGCCTTGTGGTTCACTACACTTGTTTACAATACAAATACACTATTCAATACAAAATACTCAATGACCATATATTAGTATTTTTCTTCATAGTATCCCTGAAGTGCACAGGCCCTTCCTTAATAAACAATGTTGCATAAACTGCTGTACATGAGACAGACACTCCCATAATGAAGCTTTGTTACTAAAAGAAGCCAGATGCAGACGATTTGGACATTTTCCTGTGATGGGTTTAACTTTGGGACAGACGAAGGGCGATGTCCTTGCTGCTGTGGAAGGCTGTTTTATGCTATTCCTATGCCAAGGTTCTTGTCGCCCAGCAGACAGGCTCAGTAACGGGAGCAGACGCGCAACGTTAAATCCTTCATAGCCTATTTCAGACCTCTCCCGTCACGCAGGGCGTGCACCACTGCGCCCAGCGGTGCTGCGGCTGCTCTCGGGCCAGGCCCGCCTCCTTTTGTGACCACACGGGAGGGACGCCAGTGGACCCGCGGTACTACACCACTGTTCGGCCTGTGGCACCTGTATCTCCCCCTCGCTACAGCAAAGATCCGCGCCCTCCACTGCTGCTCGAGGAAGCAGAGCCACCCAAACTTCTTGCCTCGCTTATTTCCAGGCACATGATGGAGAAACAAGGGTCAGTAGCGAAGAGGAAGATGAAGGGACAACTGGAAAGGCAGATAAACAGGCATCCCCACCTCGTTTGCCTTCAGCAGCGTACAGAATCGGACACCTACCTAACAGCTATAGGAAGGAGGTAACATCCGCATGGAAATACGCCATTTTCAGAGTATGAGAGCAGTAGCACAGGATTTTCCCAGTCGTACTTTACATCCTGTAGATCATACTGCATCCCGCTTTTCCACTGTAGAGTAAGGAAGACACATAAAACCAGAATGAATATATTGCCAATGAAAAAAGAGTAACAGTCTTAAAAACAAGTTCCTTAAAACAAAATCTACATTGTCTGAATAAACTATATTTTTAAAAAATAAGTCATAGACAAAAATGGGTAAGAGGGTTAAAATAACTTGAATTATTTTTCTCATCTAACACTAAGCCTAGCGTAGAGGGGTTTAATAAGGGAATTTGGGATTTACACATGCCACGGTGCTTTGGTCTGGTGAGCTCATGGTGACGTAAGCCCCTTCTGTTCCCTGCAGCTCTGAGAACTGAACAGGTGAATCTTTCTGGACACAGAAATTAAAAATTCCTAGGTCACAACTGGACAAAACGCTCATGCTGATGGTGTGCAGCTACAGGAAATGTGCTAGAATGACACTGCTAGAAATCGGAACAGAAGAAACATGAGCCCTTTCCACATGTTGTAAGAGAAATGCTAAAATAATTGCTATGAAGTACCTTCTTGTACAGAATTTAAGCCACAGTCTCCTTACAAACGTGTCGAGTGCATCACTCAGCTCTTTACACACACACACACACAGAGTCTATCACCCCGGAACTGCAGTCTGGTGGCGTTACCCCAGCACAGAGCCGAGTTTCTGTTGTCTCCCTCTGCGCTGCGGGGCCTGGCCCTGGCAAAGCCTTTCAGAAGCTTCTTTCCTCCCTCACTGAGCGAACCGCTGCTAGTAATTCCTCCAGCCAGGGCAAACCTGCGTGGCAACTGCCACTCTCACACGCTCGCTGCTTAAAGGGTACAGCGTTTCTGTCAGCCCTTCAGCTAATTTGAGATGGTGTAGTAATTGATAGTGCCGGGGTGTGAATTGTTACTTAGTGATGGGGAAAGGGGTCTCATTAAGGAAAGCTTTCTTCACATCAGCCCAGTGATACAAATAAAATCTTACATTGCCAAAGCCTTGCCAAGATGTCAGTGGCAACAGGACAGACACTTAAAAGTTAAGCAATTCCACTGCAGAATGACCAGGAGGCTGCCTTCGATGCAGCCTGCACACAAGTAGCAGAGCATCCTTTGGTCCAGGCAGTTAATTCACGGAAATCATTTGTCATTTATGGTGGTATTTGTTTTCTAAGAAAGAGGACAGGCCAATGCTCCAACCCCTGTTTCTGAGTGGCAGGATTTGATTAATATCCATATTTACAAAATTTTTGCAAATGGGTACCATGCTTGGACAGCACGCAGGGGTACCAAACTAAATGCTTGCTCTGGACGAGCTCAGAGTTGCTATGATTTTTACATTAAAAATAAGCCCAAACTAGATTCCTGAATTCATCTGAATTACAAGAGTTAAGAGGGGAGATTTAAAAAAACAAAACAAAGCCCACAAACACACACACACAAACCCCCACACAACAAAGCACTTTACACCGGAGACGAAAAGGAAGCTTACTTAAAACCAACTGCTAATGCTGAACAGTATTCCAATGCCCCGTACCCAGCAGACTGGAGAATTTCAGTAGTAATTCACCATTTCCCCTAACCAGAGTTACCTCCTCACATATTCTACATGTTACAAAGCAGTATCGTGTTTAGTCCTTCATTTCTTGCAACTCCCATTCTGTAAGAGTATTTCCGTTGAAATTCTAATGAAATAACCGCACAGCGCAAGCTGCAGAGCAGTAATCACACTATCACGATGGCTGGGGAAAGCCCGCCTTTCCCCCTTCACCCCCACAAACTTATCATCTCTTGCTGCTCGTGCTTTTAAAGCTTCTTTAGAAATGTTACCTTTAACTTCATAAACTGGCAGCTTATCTGCATTTGTGCAGCATCAGAGCTGCTGCCCCAGATCCAAGATTTAATAATTTCAGCTAGTCAAAGATCATTAACTTTGCAACTTTTTGTTCCTGTCTGTTCATTAAGAACACTCATCAGTATACCAGTCAGATTGTGCCCTCAGTGACACGTAAGGGGCAGGGCAGCGGAAACTCAGAGTGTGCTCCTATGCAAAGAAGAGCGAAAGAAAACAATAAAGAGCTTCAGCCCTTCTGAAAATGAGAAAGCTGGAATATTTAAATGAAAATTGCTATTGTATGTGAATAATACGCTAGCGTAAGAAATTGTTCTGATAGTGCTTACCTCCTGAATTAATCAGCTTTCCCGAGACTCTAGAAAACTACCCCACTGAGGTTACTGAGCTAGAAAGAACGAGACAAGTGTGACACTAACACAGTCCTAAGCTAGACAGAAGCCCTCCCTAGTGGGATTTCCTGGCGAGAGCTGTGAGCCTGACAACCTTACAGCTCACAAATATTCTCTTAGTCCAAGCTAAAGCAGCTTGCGCGTAGCAGCACAACACCCAAAGTGTAACCCTTGTTATCCCCAGCGAGCCCATGCAGCAGCGGTACGCTGGATCCCTAGCGGACAAAACATGAAATTCGGAGCAGCCCCTGACTCAAGCTTCCCAACACAAGAGCATGGCCCCATTAACCAACCACCACACACAATTTTGGCATTCATCTCAGAAAGGTTTTTAGTTCTGCATGTCAGAGATGTGACAAAGGTGGACCGGGAGACCACACTGCCTCCCCCCTCTCACGTTTGGTTTTTTTTCCCTTTACAAGGGTGGTGGCCCAAACCAAGCCCTCCGATTTCAGTCTGCACACCTTGAAGGTCAGGAGTATGTATATGCGGATTCTGGTTTGTTCCTTGTGAAGACAGGAAGCTTACCTCAATGTTTGGATCCAGGGCCAGATTCAGAGTCACTTCACTGAAATGAAGAGTCTCGGGCTGAAGAACACCTTCACATTCCTTTGCTGATGCTCCAGTACACCCATTTCTATGGAAATAGGTGCCCTTTTTTTGGATAGCGTTCATGCTAAAACAGCTCCTTGCAACCCTAAGTTGAAGTTACTAATGCACATCTTTACACGTGAATTATTTCCTACATCTATGTTTTGACAATACACTTAACTGGAATATTTTTCATGCACAAGGTGTACAAAATGAGTCAATGCAGTGTTTGTCTTTCAACCACTATCATACACGTACTTTGTTGAAGGAACAAGGGCTCTAAACCCTTCAAATACAGACAGTATCTGGCATCCGGATTGTAGCACGATGTAGTCTTCCGCCTTTACGTTGTTGTTTGTACAGGGTATGTCAAAGGCTATTGTAAACCTCTGAGGTATGCAGGTGGCTGTCCATATCCAGGGCACGGTGAAAGCTTCTCTCATGACCGTGGTCCTTTAAAACTTCACCTTGGTTCCACTTGACATGCACAAGTTCCTGATGAAGGACATTCCTACTTTTGTACGACAGGAGGAATTTTAAAGGGCTTTACTCAGTTTTAGTACTTAAGCACAGGAAAAAGAAAACAAAACCAAACCCAGCCAAACACCCCCCACCACCACCCCAGAATGCCTCACAGCATCTACACCCATGCTCTGTGCTTCCTCTCCTCTCTCTCTGAAGCGATGCAGTACGACCAGTGTCTTTCTATTGCCCTGCCGACACCCCCATAACCACTGTGCATTCAAGGACTTTCGAAGACTGGACTGTAGCTGGAACACAACTCGGGAAGGTGCCATCGCATCACCATTCGGCGCTGTTGTATCCTTTTGCGGTTTGGATAGAGGATGCTCTCCCCAAACCCACTACAACCTCTGCCAGCTGCAGGAGATCTCCAGGTGTTCCACAGCAACCCCAAGTTTGGCACAGAAAACCCCAGACATGAAACACTCAAGGCAGTGAGCCGCGGCTTTACACTTAAGCAGAGAACGCACAACTGAGAAAAGCTCACGGGAAGGGCATGACAACAACCACGCGTATGAGTTGACGCAACAGCAGCTGGGCCTTGCAGTTAACATCTGTCTCCTGTATCCTCCCTCCCCCTTGTTTCTTTTACTGTATTGGGGCTCTGGTGATTTGAAGCCTCTCGGGTTAAGGTGAAATTACAGCTTCGAGGGTGGCACTTTTGGAGCAAGTTGGCACAAAATGGAAGGTAATACTGTCAGATCCTTTGCTCGTGGTGTACTGGGTAACAGGACATCTCTTCCAGGCTCAGGGGCCACAGGGGGGAAAGTCAAGAGGCAAAGGGCTCTCACGGCCCCTGCTGGGTTATGTGGCTCTTGTTTCTAAGGACGGGGTCCTCGTAACTGCTAGCGCAAGGTGGCGTGGAGGCTTCCAAGGGTAAGCCCTGCTGTTGGTATCCATAGTTGACATTCCCACAGGGGAAGTGGCGGAGCCTAAAGAGAGGCACTTCTTTAACACTTGCTGTTAGGGAAGATGGCTCTAATAGCAGGGAGGAGCCTGGCAGCCTGCCAGTCACAATGTTGGGCCCCATAGTACAGTTTCCTTCCTGTCCCAAATTCTCCCTCTCGGGCATCTCCTTCTCCAGCAGAGAACTGTTTTTGCTGGCCTGCTTCTCCGCAAACCAGGAACCGTAGGTTGGATTCCAGAGGTTGGTGGGCTTGTTTCTGGAGCCGCGACTTTTGTGCAGCTCAGAAGGGGGATTGGACTGGGCATAGGCCATGTTGATATGTCCCCCTGCTGAGGCTGACTGCACCTTCCCCGGCACTGGCGGTTCCAAGGCTCCCACTTTCCCTAGAGGTTTTCCAGCAGTGATGGCTGACGGCAGGGGTGGTGGAGATGGCAGAGTTTGCTTGTCATCCTTTCTGTCTTGGTGTGTGGAGACCAAGAGAGGAGGAATTCCTTCTGGATCATCGGGGCGCATCGCTACCTTCTCCTCCTCCTCAGCTGACGGGCCATATTCTACTGGCAAAGCAGTGTTGATGACATCTGGATCCTGCCGGAGAGAACAATGAGAATTTCTCAAAGGCTGCTACCATCACGCATGCTTGCACCTGATTAGAAACCCAACACATCTGACAGCTGTCATGCTATGATCACAGAGCATTGTTCCCACTACCCAGAGCCCACATTCCAGGAGTCGAGGATGCTGACAAAATGCAGTTAGCTGTGAGATGCAATGCGATATCCTTAAAATCGAACTCTTTAAAAAAAAGCAGCCTTAAAACTCACCACAGAGCAGAGGCACAAAACCAATGAAAAACATTTTTTAAGTCCAGCCAAATTTCCTGTGGGAATGTTGTTTTGGAATCTATATCATCTCATAGTTCATAACATTCTCAGATAATATTGAGAAAGTTTCAGCCATGAAAGTATTGCCTCCACACAACAAGGGAGGAATGGGAATGCAGAGAGAAGGCAATACTGGCAGACCCCTTGAAGCCTGAATCCATGGGGACTGCAGTTCTGAGCTACTTAGGCAGTTTTGGAAATTAAACTGAGAGAAAATGTGGTGATCTGGGCAACCTTTAATTATTGCTAGACGCCATAGCAAGCTATAGATAGCAGAAAACAATGCCTCCCGATCCCAGGATCCAAACACACATGAAAAACAGACCAAGCCTCCTGAACAGCGAGGGAAAGCAAACTGACCGAGGCAAATAACTGTGTGAGCCCACACAAGAAGCCTGTGCTGATGCAGGCAGCAAAACATTTTCCAAACTACTCCACTCCTCATAAGTGAAAAATGGTGGTAAAAATTAAATACATCAGATTTTGGCCTAGAAAGTCAGCTGCATTCTTTCCCCATTGCCTAGCCTTAGAATCCCCGCTCCTTCAGCGTGGCTGTCTCCACCTGCCTTTTCCAGGACAGTCACATTCAGAAAATTGCCGACAGCCGCAGAAGCCACATGCAAAGGGTGCTCTGAGCCAGGACCATTTCTGCTCAGTGCTGACCACGTCTTAAAGGTAAACTCTGGGACGCAGTGGCTGACATGAAGCATGTGAAGTGCGTATGGGTGTTGGCCTGTCTCAGCTCTTTTGCTCGCTGGAATCTGTGCCTTTGTAAGCAGAAGCAGAGCTACAGGTCTGCTATTTGTAAGGCTGCGTAAGCCTGTGCCTTTCAGTAGTGGAAGACAAGAAGGATCAACCACCCAATAAGGTAAATATCCCAGCCACTGATCCCAGGCTGACATCAGTCTCCCTGGACTGCTGACTGCAGTAATGCAGTGCCGCCTTCTCATCTCCTGTTCTGGCTTGCCCAGACACACTCCTCGGGAACTGTCTCCACCCACCTCATTGCAGAGCAACGAACACAGATACCTGAGTGCAGTACTCAATCCTCTCCAGGATTATGGCAAAATTTGGCCGGTCTTCAGGCTGGTGCTGCCAACATTGGGTCATAATGCGGTAACTGAAAGAGCAGAATGGGAGATGCTCATAAATGGGAGATCCTGTCAGTACCTAACAGCTAGTCACTGCAGCTCAGAAATCATAAGCATGTATCACCAATCTGACTTCTCATATATAAGCGTTCTGCCTTCCCCGGAGTTGGACAACTGATGCACTGGTAACCACTGAAATGTGGCTACCAGTGGGGTGAAATCCACAGCACGTCAGAGAAATAACTTACCCACCCGAAATCCCATAGACAATTCGCTAAAGGTAGGCAGGGCTACAGATAACAGAGCCCAGTTTCCTACCTGTGAACAGTCCTATGCAGTTGCAGTTTCACAGCTAACCTAAGACACAGAAATCTTTGACCAAACAAGCAGTGGCCAGTACTTCTCAAAGGGGCCCTGAATTATTCTCCAAAATAGACAGAAAAATTAAATAGTAGAGAAGTCACTGGCAGTCAAGTCGAGTAAGGTAGACCAGCCACGATAAGATCAATCTTAAAAATCATTAACTTTTGACTAGAGAACATAATTTGAAACAGAAACTTATTTGCATGAATATATCAAAGTTAAATCTCATACACAGGGCCAGGGCAGTTTTTAGGTGGATCCATCCTTCCTCCATTGGTGACAAACTCCAGAACCTCCTGGTTACTTTTGCTAGGGTAGGGCATGTATCCCAAAGAGAATATCTCCCACAGCAATACGCCAAAGGACCTGAATACAGAAGCGAAAGAAAACAAAGCGAAGGATTTGGGAATGACCATGACCGAGGGGCAATGCCCTTAGGTGCAGTACTGTCAGCATTGCTCTTTGCAGTCTGTGCTCAGGCAGCTTGCGGAAATCACTGCTGCAGGATTCAGACATAAATAAGCTGCACAGTTGTAATGGTGGACTTTTCATCATTCAATGAATTACTAGTGGTTGACTGTTAAGTGAGTGAAGTCTACGATATAGGTAGGTAAATATGGGTGTTACATCTGTTCAACTAGATGTAACAAATGTGAAAGTCAGGTTATGCTTTTCTGAGACATCAGCCACTGCTGGAGACAAGACTGAGTGGAGCAGTGGCCTGATCGCTTAGGACAAACTTCTCCTCTTGAATAAGTTACCCTGCATGAAATAACATGCCAGTGAATCCGCACTGATGCTCTGAGCCCCATAGCCCCGACCTGTAGCTCAGAGTACAAAAAAAAACGTTCCCCAGCTAACACCACAGCCCTGGGCCTGTGCGGCATGGCCTGCAAAGCCCTGGGGATGATGACTGGGACAGAACCCCCTCCAAAGCATTCATCTGGTCAGCTGCTTGGAAATCACGATCTTGTTGAATAAAACTGCAAAGAGCTACGTGCAGCAATGGGAAACTCTTCCGCTTGGTGCTGAGACGGGCAGCAGCTCAGCTGTATGAGAGTGTACCTCCACCCCTCCTCTGCTGGGGTTTGCTCAGGAGCTGCGTCCTGACCACCACCAGCCCTTTCCCCTCCACACACCTCCCGAGGTCTCGCCTCCTGCTCACCCGATTTCCCTCCCCCTCCTCTGGCCACCAGCAACTCGAGAGCTTACAGTGCTACTGCAGGCCAGGAGAAAGACGAAAGCCAGGAGGAAAGACGCCCTTCTCCCTCACTGGCAGGATGGATCC
The DNA here is from genome assembly GCA_017639485.1 of Pluvialis apricaria. NCBI lineage: Eukaryota > Metazoa > Chordata > Aves > Charadriiformes > Charadriidae > Pluvialis > Pluvialis apricaria. The sequence goes on from CM030009.1 coordinate 19,249,593, forward strand.
TGCCTGCAGTCTCCAGTGCTGCTTTCCTCAGCGTGGAACTAACGCTTTCCTCCCTGCAGCAGCAAAGCGGCACCTGCGCCTGCCTCAACCTCCCTTCCCTGCCTGCTCACCCGCTTTTGTGCAGCTCTGATCTTTCTGTTTCCTTGCCTCGCCTGCTCCAAGTTTACCGGCTCTGAAAGACCCGGCTTGTCTTTTTAGTAAAGGAGACATGAACAAGAACGTGTCTTTTTTACAAAAAATTCACACTTTACAAAAGGGGTTAAAACACAGACAGACAGACTGGACAGAGAAGGAACGGAAGCGTACCATGTGTCTGTTTTTGATGTAAATATCCCTTCCATGAAAGCCTCAGGAGGCATCCATTTGACGGGCAACATTGCACACCCACCCTTCCGATAGTAGCTGGCTCTGCAAAGTGCAAAGTAAACAATGAATAAGCCAAGAATTCAGATAATGCTATTAATTCAGGATTTTTATAATCACAAATATTAAAATTATGAGCCATACGAGAGATTAATTTAGGTGAAACAACATGGCAGAGAAAATAGTGGAAATGGGCAGATGATGGAAGGGCCGCTCTCATCTCCCTCGCTTTAGACCTGATCTGGTGAACCCAAGTTATCCTTATCTGTGTGCATACTCCTAGTGAACTACTCACACAGTAAACTGCCGCTGGCAGAGCCATCCTCCTGCACTTTTCAGCCACAACAAGATCTCCACCTCACCTCACACGTGGTCACCTTGAGCATCCCCACCAAAAATAAACAAAGCCTGTTCCATACATACTCAGGTCTAAAGCACCGCAAGTGAAATCCAAAACCCTTTATGAGAAAAAGGAGCTTGATGAGGAGGATGCTTGGCCATTAGAGCTGGGGCAGCAGTATAAAAACCACTTCCCATGCTCCTGAGACAGGAATTACATCAGTCCTGTAGTGTCATCTTCACTTAAAATAAAACCTACAAGCCCCAAATCCTGTGCTGGCAGCTGCAGGAGGCTGCTCATGCAAGCTGGTATCACTGCTCATAACAGCCTGAGCATCCAAACGATATTCCTGGACACAAAAACATGTGCAAACTTCAAAGGCACCTCTGAAAACTCAGCACCAGAGCATTCATCTTGGCAGTCGGTTCTGCTGATTGCGTGAGTGTGACAGATGCTACTTTGTCCCAGCAGAGTCCCATCTGACAGTGGGGCAGAGTCGAGGCTCTTTGTGAAGGGAGAGAGAGGAGGGGGAAAAAAAAAAGCAACTTTGATACACTTGGGTTTTTGAAGGCAGCACTCTGTTTGCATCACCTCAGACTGTGATACTGTCAGATCTCAAGGTAAGCAGAGCCAGGCCTGGCTTAGCAATTGCACAGGAGAATCCCCAAGCAGGAAAAAAAGGAAGCAAGGCACTGGAATAAACAGTGTGGGTGACTGAGTACAAGGCATTCCTTCCTTCGAGTCAGAGGCAAATCAATTCCTCAGCACAGTAGGACATGGCGTTGCACTTCTGGAGGTGCTATCTGGAAGATGAGATATCAAACTGCAGCCCTGGCTGCTCGTGGTCATTAAAGATTTCCTGGCACTTCTTGCAAGAGGAGAGTAGTTAACCCTGTGTCCTGGCTGAATTCCAGTTTGGGTGATTACATTTTCCTGACCTTCCTCTGCACCTTCCTCCTTTATCTGCAGTAAATTGAGGAGATTTACTGATGACACCAAACCAAAGGGGCAGGGGTAGTATCAAGGAGAAAGATTAAACTCAGAATGATTTGGGACCACAAAACAAAAGGGCACATCAATGCCATTCAGCGCAGAGAAAGTAAAGACAAGAAACTGAGGACAGAGTAGAAGAGGGAGGAAAAATGCCTTCCATGATCATCAGACTTCATTGCCCAGAAGAAAGCTGTGAGGAGTGGGAAAAGTTGCCATAGCACAGTTAAACTACAGGTGAAGGCAAACACCAAAAAAGCATTAGCTGGGATCCATCAGGGTGGGATATCTCCCCTCTCGCCTTGCTAGGGCTACGCAAAGCGGCACACAAGCCTGCTCTCCTGCACAAACACTGCTCTTCCCTCATTTTAGCGAGCTTCCGCCTGTGGATACCCTGGGCTTAGCTCTGCTACCTGTATATATCCCGGGCCATTCCAAAGTCTCCAATTTTAGCCACTCTCCCAGGCCCTCGACAGGTAAGGAGGCAGTTCCTGGCAGCAATATCCCTACAAGGAAAGGGAAGAAAAGCAACAGAAAGAGAAGAACCACTTAATCATTCGACAATTTTGCAAGCCAAAAATAAAATAAGGAACAGTACCTACTTTCCTGAGCTGCACAGAGCCCACAACAGCCAGAAAAGTCGGTGTTTATGGATAACTAGTGATGTCCCAAATTCCAATCTACCCCAACAGCAGGAGCAGCTTTGCTTTTTAACATTTGCTCTGTAAACGTCAGGTAACATGTTCCAGCTGAAAGGATGGGCCTCCTGTGAGCCTCCCTTCACCCCAGCAGCTATTTTTAAGTCTCTAAGGAGTTGCGAGCAGCGCGGCTCATTTCAGCAATGTACTAGTCCCAACATCAAGCTGTGTGTGGAATGATCCGCTGACCTGTTCCTAGCATGCTTGTTCAAATATTGTCGACCGGGTGTCGTACTGTCAGAGACAGGAAGAACAACAATGTGCAGGTGTTGCTCTAAGGACTGAAGGTATAGGCCTGAATGTGTAAAGCTCCAGCTCCACCAGCTTCTGCTGGGCTGAAGTGAACCTTGAGATCTGAGTAACATGGTGGCATACCTCGTGGGTAACTCTTTCAGAGGACTGAACTACAATCTCCCTCTACTCATCTCTGTGCAATGGGCAGAATTTTAGACACTTACCAAACACCCTGTTGTGCAGGAGCAGGTAACAATAGTCACGAGCTGCTGCACTGTTGGCTGTACTTCTACAGCCATTCTTTGAGAGGGAGAAGAAAAGCATTCCAAAATGAGCAGAAAGGAACCAAGCAAAATTCATGATGGGCAGAGCTTTGGGGACTTCTGTCACGAGACTGTGCTTCCATTTGCAGAGTAGCCAAAGAGGCTGCACAAGTGCAGGCACCAAGACACAGCTCAGGATCTTTGGTAAAACTACAAACCTCTGCAACCTGACTTATAGCAGCTTTTCTGTTAATTGCTTCTATTATTCTGATTTTATCTACCTCGTTTAAAGGTATCCAGCCACTAGAGTGCAGCAGGACATAAACATATCAAACAGGGCATGAGGAGGCAGCGCTGGCCTGTATGCAAGTCACGCCCATGCCGACACAGATGTGTTCACCTACCTGTGAATGAAGTGGTTCTCCTCCAGGTACTGACAGCCACAAGCAATGTCACGAGCCACGTGGAGCAAGTCCAGCATGGAAAGGGAGGAGGGCTGATTCTACCAAAAGGCAAGGGACAAACACGGGTTACAAGCAAGAACATGGCATGATTCGTCACTGATACAGCGCTGGGAACTCTGCAACAGGTGACGTGGCTCAGGTGTTGACAAACAAAGGGATTACAAAAATGTGCAAGAGAGTGTTCATATCCATGAACTATGCAAAAATGTGCAGGCACGATGTCATACAAATCCCAGGGACAGAATCAGAACAGCTGGATCCGACTTTCCAGCTCCATTGGGATGCCCTGTAAGAATCTCCCCCAGTTCTCGTGGGAGATGCTTCTGAATTTTCAGCCTGATTTTTGAGGAGATCTGTAGCCTGAACTGGTCCTCACTCAGTTTCTTTGTATTATTGCTAGCTCCTTTCTAAAGTCACCTTGAACAATGAGAATGACATTTCGTATAATGGCATGAGTCACATTTGCTCTTTCCCTCCTCCACATCTGTGTAGGTTTTATCTTGCCCCTCAGAGCACCGACACAGGTTTGCGTAGCCAACGGCTATGGGAGGCTAAGGCTGCCAACTCCTTGTTCCTGCCCCTCTGATGAAGTCTACAGCCCTTGCCAGCAGGAGCCAGATGCTTTAGCGAAAAGGGCAGGCTTAGCACCGGCCCACATTTGCCGGCCTCTGAAGCCAAACCATCAGCTTCTGCAGTGAGGTGTGAATCAGTGATCCCTGCAGCCAGTCCCGTGGGGGAGGAAGAAATCATTTCTGCCAGCAGGGTGATGAGAAACAACTGGGTGGCCGTGACTGCTTATTCCACAGCAGCCATTTGCTAGCGAAGTGTTTATCTGTGGCCTTAGTTACTTGACCAAAATCCCCCCACTCTCTCACGACAACTGCCACTCTGCCCAGTGCCCATAAGGCACGCCTGCCCACAGGTCTCTCCCACTGATGCACAAACCAGCAGGGTTCTCCAGTGACAGGGACTGCTGGCTCTGCCAGCCCATCTGTTGTGACGAAACATAACTCCAGACTGATGTGATGCTGTGCTGGCCATCCCGCCTGATCTAAAACACGGCTAACTGGGGCTGGAAATAAGTCCAGGCTCTGCAGCAGGCAGCAGCCAGTAGTTCAACAGTGGGCATTGGCTGGCCACTACACCTAAAAAAAGTCTTAACATCTTCTGAAGAGATTAGGAAAAACCTGGCCTCAATACTTGACTAATGACATAACTGAAAAATGCTGCAGCTCTGTGTGAACAAAGCCTTTTTTTTTTTTTCAGTGCAACGCCATAAAACAAAACAGTTTGTGACTAAGTATCACTTGCCTATATTTTAGTATTTACACAGTATACTTCACTGCATATATGCTTGATTCTTTAAAACACTGGACTGCGTCTCCCCCTAAACCTTTCTTTTTGTGGAGTAACCACTTCCTGAAAACATAAAGCCTCTCCCCCCTCCCCTACTTTTGTGGAGGGGGGGGGAATAATCTTTTTTACCTCTGTGAGCTAAAGCGACTCACCAGATACACAAGATGGCTACAGTAAGAAAGGATGCAGATGCCGCCTTTTTCCCTTTCAGGGCATAACCAAAGGGAAATGAATATCTCGATCTACCCATTCCCTCCTCTTCTGGGCAAGGGTCAGAAACCTGAAGTGAAAACCGAGTAAAAAGCCAATTCTTTACTGTAATCAATTCCAGACCTGAGCTATACTGCAAGTCAGTCAGGAGGCTGAAACCACAAGCCAATTTGAACAGCACAGCTTTTTTCTCTTTTTCCCTTTTTTTCCCCTTCCTTCCCCTCCTTGGGTGAATTCCTTCCACCTTTTATTTGGCTAAATACAGTCCTAAAACAGATGTGACTGCCCAGCCAAGGACAATTTAGCCATGTAATTTGTTTGAAAAATGGAGGTTTGGGATTCATTTTGCAACGGGAGCAGCCTTGAGACACCAAAGGATTCACTTTACAGCTTTTGCTCCCCAGACGAATGGACAACGGCAGCTGCAACGCACCGCTGCTCAAAGCAGTGGGCACGCTGGAAGCACTAGTGTGACACCTCCCTGGGTGAGGCTGAATCTTGCCAAGGTGAATGAAATTCTCTGTATTGTTCAGTGTAATCACTGCTCTGTGCAACAGGCTGCGCAACACAAAGGAGGGGAATCATTTATCCATATTCGATTTATCTTCCAGAGCTGTTCTCTGATTGCAGTGCTGCGTGTGAGAAAGATCAGCACTGAACTTCCAGAATGGACAATTCTGCATCGCTTGTAATAAGCGAAGGCTCTGATTCCAGACGTCTCTGAATCTACCAGGGGCTGCCTCTCTCCAGACAAGGGGGAAGGGGTAATCCTGCAGTAGATGTGAAACTTCATTAGAAACGGGACAGAGAAACCCTTTGGGACTGTAAAGCCTCAACCCATGGAGAGGTTTGAACCTGAAGCTTACAGAATAGACCTGGCTGGCATAAACTGATAATATTGCGCAAAAGTCACTGGTATTGTATCAGTGATATTGGATGCACATTTGGCTTACATTCTTGCTTAGAGTCCAGAAGAATCATTACGTGTTGGCTGAACATCGCTTTCATTATTTACATGAAGAACACAGATGCTCAACATGCAATAACCTGTGCCGGCAGTACTCTGCTGTCCCATTAAATTGGATCCCATGTCCTGACACCTCCTGTGGTAGCTCTAGCTTCCCACTTCGTGTCCCTTACAATGTCTCAAGTTCCCCCTTCCCTTCCTTCACATTCTCCTCCAGCATACCCTTTGCTCCCTTCCATGCTTTTCAGTCACACAGGTTCTCGCTGGGCAGCGGCAAGCCAAACAAGACAACTGTTGTGCTCAGTGGTCACGCTAGTGTAGTGCTTTCTCCTTCCTGGAGCCTTGGGAGACATTAATGCCTTTGAAACCTCTATTAAATTTGACTGAAGCTGGCAAATGAGTTTGAAGTTACTAACACGTGAGTGGGGAGAGCAACTGGGGGATGAAGGTAGAGAACGAACACAAACGTCTTCTCTCTTCTGCAATCAGGCTGAAAGCAGTAGGTGGGAAAGACAAGGCAGTAAGGAAATCGGCTGGAAAATCACAAGTCACAGAATAGTAGGGGCAGGAAAGGACCTTTGGAGATCATTTAGTCCAACCCTGTGCCAAAGCAGGTTCACCTAGAGCAGGCTGACAGAATCACAGAACAGTAGGGGTTGGAAGGGACCTTTGGAGATCATCTAAGCAAAATAAGTAATAAAAATACAAAACTGGAAAAAAAACAAGGGGAAATGACAACAGTAATTCATACAGTGCATACTGCACAGAAGGCAGTGCAACTCTGTTAGTCAGTCAGTCAGCTAGGTCTCGTGTGTTCAGTTAATTCCTGTCGGAAGCAAAGCTCATAGAAGCCTGGTTACTCTGCACTGCTCCTTGTCTTTCCTTTCCTTTAATGGGCCTGGAAAGCTAGATGTCCGGTCTGCTACGCCTACCTTCTGCCTGTCTTCCTTCAATGAGCAATAGGAGGAGCAAAGCAGCTCAGGGTTCATTAAGACCAATGCAAAGATGCAGCCAGCAGTACTGAGCCATGGGCCCTATGTACAGAGACTGTGTCACACCTCAAGTGTATGCAGAGGGTAAATCCACTCCCGCAGCTGGATCCCATACCTCACAGAGCACAACACCCCGCACACGTTTCATCTCTCATCAGTAAGTCAAGTCTCCTAGCCTCAGTTTCTGAGCCAGTAGTCAAGTATGCGCACCAGAGGCTGACTTCTCAGCACTCACAGGTGCCATTAGCCCCTCAGAAGCTGCCCCGGCAGCCAGCCAACGAATTACCCTGTCATTCTCGCCAGGCATCCACCACGTGGGATGGTGGCAGAAGCAGGGCAAGGCAAGGGGAAGGAAGGTGTTAGACGCCGAGCCGAAAGGCGTGGATCTGTGTCTGCACGCACTCAGGCTGTCCCCATTCACCTAACTGTTAAAGAGGGACTGGAAACTGTTTTTCTGAATCAGTTCCAGCTTGCAGCTGCCCATCTGTATTTGAACTTCATCTTTCCCAAAGTGTGACAGGCATGGGACAGAGCAGAAAACAGCAGCATCACTCCCAGGTCTGCTTCAGTCCTGGGGGCAAGTTAAATGCAGGAACAGGGGAGGATTTACAGCATGCTAGGAACAGCCCCTGTGTGTAGTAGTAGTTATGGTCAGTCTCAGATAACCTCATACAGGCCAGGAAAGACAATGAAGGAGGAGGAAAGGAAGGAGAGACTGTGAAGGCAGAAAGAAATAGTAAGTGAGCAATGCATGCTGTGCCTGGAGCGAACCACCCACCTCTTCTGACATTAGGTTTCACAGGGGTTGCACAGAGCTACCGCTAGCCGAAATGGAAGCCCTCGCATGCAAGGAGGAACTCATGGCTGCGGTAGGGGCAGACAGAAAGAAACCCCTCAAATCAGAAGGCTCCCATGATTGCATCCTATAAAGACTACCGGCTTTTCATCCACAAAAGCAACTGGGTCGTTTTACTGCCAGTAGGTAAAAATTCCTGCTGTTCAGGACTAACGTTCTTGGTGCTTCTTCACAAGACCCTGATCATTACTGAGCTGGGTTCTCTCTCTAATTTAGCGAGCCAAAAAGATGCTTCCATTGTGAAGTGGTGGATGCCCTTGCCCTACACCATCCCATTTCACCTTCCACATCACACATCTAGCACAGCTTGTCCTGGCAGTTTTGAAGAAAGCACCTACAAGGCAGCACACCTCACCTGTACCATTTTGCTCTGCTGCACCGGATGAGAGCAGAGCCCACATTGCAAAACATGAATTTCCCCATTCACCTACCACCAAGTTCAGCCCACTTGTATGAGCAGACAAGAGTGTTTCCAGGTGCTACAGAAAACCAACCTCTGTTTACAAAGACCGCTTGCTCAGATTTCAAACATCTTGACTTTCTGGGTGTTTAGCCTTCTTATCCAGGCAGGAGCCACTTTATTGCAATCTATCCAGGACTGCAGTGCTCCTGGGCAACACAGACCATTTTAGATGTCTGAAAACCAGACCACAAGGAAAAAAATACAAAGTTGATCTGTTTCCAGATGCCTCGAGGAAGAATCTTATCTGTTAGAACCAATTTGTGTCTCTCTTGTACTGATAAAATCCAGCATTTTGCCCAGTGTCAAAGAAATGCAGAATATGAAGCTGGGCCCCGGCACTAAACTTCAACAACATCTGGGTGCCCTTCTGATCCAGAGGCTCACAGAAAACTTTATATTTCTGAAGTACTGATTCCTCTCTAGAAGTCCTAATTTATTTCTCCCACATTTCTAACTGACTGCCATTTCCTATTGATGCTGACTTCAGTAGGAAAATCTTTAAAACTCTGGACTAAGGATATTTGCTATTAAGTCAACAGCTCCAGGCCAGATTCTCTTCTTGCCCATGTCAAACTTGTACTGACAGATATCCACAGAAATGCACCTGATCAGCAGTGTAAATAACGGATTTATCTTTAATACCTTAATGCTCCCCCACAACCTGCCCCCAGCTGGTCCGAGGAAGGTGAGAGAAGAGTTTAACTTTTTTTTTTTAAAATATTTTGATTTTTTTCTTTCTTTAGATAGTATCTGCAATGTTATCTAGCAAAGTCCAGGGATGAGGCACCTTTGCACAACCCCAGCAGCATTGTTCCCTGTAAGTCTGTGTCCTGCCTCCAGAGCCGCCTTCTAGCAACAGAAATTTCCTGACCCTCTAAAATGCTGGGAAATAGTAGCTGCATGGATCAGCTGTTTTATAGTTATGTATTTGCCTTGTGGCAGCAGCTTACTAAATAAAATTCAATTTTCCATTTTCTTACCGGTCTAGGCCGCGTCTCTCTCAGGAACGATTTCAGGTCACCTCCAGCCATGAGCTCTAGCAGGATGAAACGGGGCAGTGCCTGCAAGCTCACCCCAATACAGCGCACAATATTCTGGTGGTTGAACTTGCTGTGGAGACACAGAGACTCAATTATGGAGCAGCTTTGATCCAAAAAGCAAAATTACACAAAAGGATCCAAATGTTTTGCTGCAGGGAATGGTGGTGGTTTTTTTTTTCAGAATAAGTAACAAATCTCAAAGGCAAGGTAGCTGGATAAAGCTAAAGCGCTACCCCTGCACTTTGTGTCTGTCTGCACAGTGCAGAAACAGAGGTGGGGGAGGAGCGGCTTCCGGCTGCTTTTCCACCTCGCATATTCTGCATCCTTTTGGGGCTACAGCAAGACTTAGGCGTCACAGGAAGCAGAGAATGTCTGATAACAGACATTAGTCTGGAGAAAAGGAGGCTGAGGGGAGACCTTATTCTCTCTACAATTACCTGAAAGGAGGCTGTAGCGAGGTGGGGGTCATTCTCTTCTCCCAAGTAATAGGTGACAGGACAAGAGGAAATGGCCTCAAGTTGTGCCAAGAGAGGTTTAGGATGGATATTAGGAAAAATTTCTTCACAGAAAGGGTTGTCAAGCATTGGAACAGACTGCCCAGGGAAGTGGTTGAACCACCATTCCTGGAGGTATTCAAAAGATGGGCAGACGTGCTACTTGGGGACATGGTTTAGTGGTGGGTTTGGGAGTGTTAGGTTAATGGTTGGACTTAATGAACTTAAAGGTCCCTTCCAACCTAGACGATTCTATGATTCTATGAAAAGAAGAGTCTGCTCCTAAGTTCACTACCCAAGGGGCAGAAGCTGAGTCAGGGCAGAATTGTTCAAAATAATATACCAAACACAGGGATCTGCTTATGTAGAGGATATTCCTCAAGGTCTAGTCTCTAATATTTCCTCATTTCTCCAGACCTCAATGCGATGACAAACTATTTCTGTGGATTCTAGGACTCAGTCACTGAGATGTGACATGACAGCAGCATTAGGTCAATGTCATGTGTTAGTTTTGAGTAGTCCAATCAAAACTCCTAAGGTTTCTTCTTACCTCATGTTCTGATCTCTAAGAGAAATCAAAGGATTCTATTATCAATTCTGAAAACTGGGCCTCAAGATTTTCAATTCAGATAATGAAAACTACTGTGGACTCCCTTGAAAATTCAGCCCTTAATCATCTGGTGCCTCAGTTTCTTCATTTGTAAGAAGAATAGAAAAGCATAGTAATGCCTATCCTCTTTCTAAAATACGGGCAGCCGTGCACTAGAACTAGTGTCTAGATGTGTTGCATGGACACCATCTTTCAAAGCACCTTTTTTCCTCACAGTGCTGGGCTTTACTAGCCTACACAAGTGCTTGTTCATCTTATTCATACACACCTAATAATGAGAGCTTCCATGAGGAAGTCCAGCTCATCTTGCTCCGAACACACTTCTGGCAAGGTCTGGAAAAGAAAGAACAGGTTGACAAGGAGAATATATTTAAACTTACAGATATAGAACACCTGACACAATCTAAAGCACCAACATTGTCTGCAGCAATCCTTGTTGCTCTAAAAGAAACCTCAATCTAAGATAACAGCTAGATCATTACTAAACTAGACTGTGAAGCCTGTTGAAAGGTACAGATCAGAACACATGGCCCATTAATGCCACTGTCATCCTCCTCCCAGCAAAGGAAATAGCCCAGAGTGCACAGGGAACAGTGCTCAATATGTGGGACTGCTGTGTACAGGACAAGGAATGAGAACCACAGTTCCTGAGCTCTCAGACAGTTCAATACTGCTACCTCCCAGCAAAACTATGAACTATAACCAGCAGTAGGACTGTGCTGCCATGTAACCTCTAGAAGAAAATAAGCTAGCTAGGCTGCTGAAGGCCTGGAGGACCCTACCAGGGTCTCTTAGGATTTATCTTCACACCCGGTGCATAGCCATCCTGTAATGGAGTGGTGAGATCCCTGGAAAACCAGCCATCTCCTACCTGCAGTCTCTCTGATGTATGTGCCAGCTGCTCTTGGCCCTGTGAGGACTTTTGGCCTCTGACTCCAAGGCTTTGGACAGGTTACACCACCAGGTGTAGCATGTGGAGGATGGACAGAGGATGGATTTATTTCTCATACTTGCAGTCTACTATAGCTGTATAGGAAATCTGCCTGTTTACTACCTACAGACCTCTTTTAATAGTCTCACAAGCCCATATGCTACAAGTTGTACCATCACTACGATGGATTAAAGTGTTGCAATAGAGCAGTAACCTTTCCAGCCACATCCTTCAGTACTATGGTAACACTTAATTAATCTTCATGTTTATAATGCATTGGGACTCTTGGGTGAAAGGTGCATGAAACCATCATGATAACTCATACACTGTCACTTACTTTCACAGCCACCTGCAAGGGAGTGGGGTCGCTGGGGATCCCTGCCACCTGACCTTCATATACCTCACCAAAGGCTCCGTGGCCCAAACCCCTGGACAGACCAGAGAAGACAAGAAGGTTTTACTACAGAGAACACACATTATAACACTGTGGTCACAGCTCACAGAACGGGCTCACAATTTTCATGGTAGTGAAACAGGGAGAACTGGACACTGACACCGATGATACCACTCCTCACACTATGCAGGGGACCAGACCTTGATGTGATCTTTCCTCGACCTACAATGTATTTAATCGGTAGGTAAAGCAATCCTCAAAAGCGAACAATCCCCAGTGAAACCAAGCTGCTGGCACTGCATTGTGCAATGGATAGCACTCTTTTATGGTTTTGGTGTCAGTGCTTTAGAGGTGAGCGCACCAAAACAAGTCAATAAAGATAGGTCTTAAGTTTTGGTGTTCCCTCACCCTAAACACAT